>JAJMJA010000032.1:0-72928 GCA_030568835.1 Kodamaea hsintzibuensis (nom. inval.)
AAAAGTACCCATTGTGGCTTATTATCAAGTTCTATTGGTTCAGATTGTCGGTTGTTTCTATTTTATGGTTTGTCTACGATTTCTCCTCTTACTCATTTGGTATTTACTCTACTTATATTATCGGTCAAATTATTCCGAACGGTGACATTTACAAGACCTTTGGTTGGAACGTTGTTTTCAACTTGTTCTATATTCCAGGTGCTTTCTTGGGTGCTTTAAGTGCCGATTACTTCGGCCCAAGATTGACCTTGATTGTTGGATTGGTATTGCAAGGTGTAATTGGTTTCATCATGGCTGCTCTCTACCCACACTTGAAGCACCACATTGGTCCCTTCGTTGTTGTCTATGGTATCTTTACTACCTTGGGTGAATTCGGACCAGGTGACAACATTGGTTTGTTAGCTTCTAAGACTTCTGCTACTCCAATCAGAGGTCAATACTATGGTATTGCTGCTGCTACTGGTAAGATTGGTGCTTTCGTTGGTACTTGGGTCTTCCCAGTCATCATTAAAAACACTTCTAGACCTGGTACTGACAGAGGTAACCAAATGCCCTTCTACATCTCCTCAGCAATGTGTATCTTTTCCGCTTTGCTTGCTTTGTTCTTTTGCCCTCCTGTGGACCAGAATGCTATTAACAACGAAGATGTCGCTTTCGTTCAATATTTGCTGGATAATGGATTTGACGTCTCTCAAATGGGTGAACCAAAGTTGGAAGATTCCTCTGTTGAAGAGGAGTACTCGATCGAAAAGGACGAACAAGTTGTTGTCAACACAAAAGCTATTTAATATCTTCATTTCTATAGACAGTTTCTAATTTTTATCAGATCGTAAAGATCTAGTTAAAATAGTTTAATTTAAGATTACATTCCTAGCAAAAGATGTTGTATTTAATTTTGGCTTTTTGCAGCAAATCAACAAAAAATTACAATGACAAAGAAATTTGCAGCAATTCTAACATTTTCCAGATTGGGACTTTTAATCTTCAACAGTTATTACTGTTGACTGTAAATGTTTGTTATCTACAAACACCACCACCTTTAAGAACTGAGAGTATTCTGGGTACATGCTTGTTTTTAGGAAACCCAATAGAGAGTTCATTTGTTGAACAACTCTTTCCTGTTGTTTTGTTTTGTAAGTTATTGGATGAACCCATAGGGTAATCACTGAGTAGTTTTCCAACACTTTGTTAGAGATTCCACAGATAGAGATTTCAATTGTATCGCTTGTACTATAAATTGAGTTCGACAAAGCCAAGTAGGCAATTTGTTTGAAGAACCCAAATTCATACGCTGGGTCCACCTTTATTTCAAGGGTGTAGCCATTGCATAATTCTCTCTTCACTGGACAGAGTCCGAAGCGAAACAAATATACTTTCTCTGACACTGCGTTTTTCTTTCTTGAGACTAGCGATTTAACGAAGACATCTAAATCCAGCCTAGTCTCGACAATTCTGTCTATTCTAAGAGTTTTGCCATCAGTGTTAATACCTGAGTACCAAACGCACCACCGGTAGTAGAACTGCTCATCATACTTTATAGCTTTTTTGATTCTGTTTAATTCATAGTTGAAGGTAGACCTTTGGTTACGATCTAGAAGACCTACTCTACCGCTAGGTATACCATTATAATTTCCTGTTAATAGGTTAGTCAAATCTACCTTTGTTTGTTCTCTTAATCTCGTATGCAATTTACTAATACAATAATCAGGAGAAACAACAAGAGGGCGTGGAAGGTGTCTATTCTCCGAACCAGAGTCCGAAGAGTCACTGGGACTTGTACTAGAGTCAGTACGAACAGTTGTGGTGTCCGCTAAGTTAACTTGCACTTCTAGTTGACTTGACGGCTCCAAGGAACAAGAAACAATCTCTAATTCTTTCCTTTCGCGCGGCTTCTTCCAGTCTCTAAATATCCAGCTCTTCTTTCTTTCTATCAGTCTATCCATTCTGTAAATGACATTGGATGCAAAAAAATCATCCTGCCGCCAAAGTACAAAGTGCGCTACCAATCGAAGTACTTAAAGTTTGAGCTTTTAGAAATCACATTTAAATAATCATGGGAAGTGTATTTCTTCCACACCTACGTACCGGTTGGCATGTTGACCAAGCCATACTCTCTGAAGATGACCGTATAGTTGTTGTGCGATTTGGTCGAGAAGATGAATCAGAATGCATGCTTTTAGATGAGATGCTTTATCAAATATCTGAGAAAGTAAAGAACTTCGCAGTGGTATACCTTTGCAATATAGACCGAGTTCCTGACTTCAACCAAATGTACGAGTTGGATAGCGATACAAATGAACCTTACACTCTTATGTTTTTCTGGAGAAATAAACACATGATGTGTGATTTTGGTACGGGTAACAACAACAAACTTAACTTTCCAATAGATGATAAACAAGATTTGATTGATATCCTTGAAACTATATATAGGGGAGCTACCAAAGGTAAAGGTTTGGTTGTTTCGCCTAAAGATTATAGTAGTGTGAGAAAGAATAGGTAGTATAACTAAGAGATGATTTCGGAGGTGTCTCATTTAATTAATTGTATTGGTCAGAGATAATAGGATCTCACATATCAAATAAACTCCAAAGTAGAGGCCAGATGCTACAAACAGCAACCTAAGCTGCGGCAATACAATATCAGAAATACTACGCGCAATCCACTTAGGATTCATATAGTTCTGCCAAAGTGAATTGGATCGATATAGTCATATACATAGAAAAGTCATTCAAAAACCTAGTTATCCGTATTTTGAGCATAAAAGAAGTTCACACTCAACAACTTCAGTTCAGGTGCATTCTTTTGAACCCAATCCTTAACACCCGAGCCGGGAACATCAGTACCCCAGGTTGGTCTGTCTGGAGGAGCGTTAAAATCGGAAGCCTTTGGATCTTGCTTGTACAACAAGAACACATAACGGTGCTTACCAGTCTTAGCTGGTGGAGCAGGGCCAACATAGGTCAAAAGTTCCTTACCCTTAGAAAAGTCCAAAGTGTGGCTGATGGCAGGTTCTGTTGCAGAAGCGGTAGGGTCAGAAGATACCAATGGCAAGTCAGCAATCAACCAATGAGCGTACTCGGACCACTTGTGGTCAGTGTTGGAAGGAGCATCTGGATCAGTCAAAACCAAGATAAACTTGTCCTTTGCTGTAATTGACTCAATCTTGCCATCTTGTGTGGGGGAATTGAGAGTGAACTGGATCTTAGGCTTGTTCTGTGTCTTGTCAACAAGTAAAGTGTTTCCGAGAGCAACTTGATCTTCCGAATTATACTCAATTGTCAACAACCCTTGAGTGTCAAACTCGTCGACAACCTCAGGAACAACCTTGTGCTTGGTGAAGGATTCATCCAACGATTGTGAAATAGTAACTAATGGCATTCTTTGATATCTTTGAAATCTGTTCAACGTATTGATCTGGTATGATTGTCTGTATATGTTTGGACAAAGTCTGCTTTTTACAATCCCTATACTCTTATTCAAAACAGGCAATCTTAGCATTAGATTAGAAAATGGGGGTTTGAATAGCAAGATCCTCCTTTTATACAGTACAAAGGAGAGCAAACATTGTATTAAATTTCCATCAAAGGGGTTAATGTCGGGATTATGTAAGATCGAAGGCTTTGTGTTGTTTGAATAGCTGCAAAATGTAGATCTAGTATTGTTCAAACTGAGAAATGATATCGTAGAGGATAGATGAGAGAGAGAGATGTGTTCGAGACACGAGAGATGCGTGTGCTTTTTTTCATTCTGTTGGTGATATCCGAGTGGCACCATGAATTTCGCGAAATTTTATGAGAAGATTGGCTTATGATGTAATTGAATTACAGATGACAGTTGTGTATTGGTCAATAATTAGATTGAGAGGTCAAGAGAAAGATATAGTTGAATGTTAATTGACTTTTCTATAGGCTTAGATTCTCTAATTTCACTATACATTATATTGTAATTCTTCTACTCCAATGGGTTATTATGATTTCAAATAGATAGCCAAAATGGTGAAGATAACTTTCCAACAATTGATTAATAATCTGTAGTTCAATTTAACAAGACATTCATTGAGTTTATTATAGAGTTCAAGAAAATCGTACTTAATATTACAATATTCAATCCACTAGGTTCTCATTTAAAACTTGCTTTAATTGATCCAAAAACAAACCTTCTATTTACACTTCTGCCCCAGCACGTCTACACGCTACACACAAAACTTATATGGAAAAGATTAACTAAATCCCAATATGGAGTTCATTCACTATTAAACTTTTTACGTAACACAATTAATATAATACAGTCCATCTTGTTTCATCCTTTTTAGTGAACATTATAGTACAGTCCAACTCTACTTGTTCACATCAGCTTTGATGGAATAATCTAGTATGAGGGAGCACCAAAGTCTGTTGAAAATTGTTCAGGTTCAAGCTGCTGGTGCTGCAGCACCGAGTGTTGTTCCTGCAGTGGCTGCAACTGCAGCGGAAGTTGTGCTAATTGATCATCAGCTGCGCCTGGCAATGGCTGATGGTTACTGTTTTCTTCCAAGATCTGGTGTTCCAAGTCTGCAGAGATTTCAGGTTTTGCTTCAGAAGCATCACCAACCATACGCTGGAATCCAGGCTGACCTCTTTGGAACGATTTTTTCGGTTTTTCTTCTTCTCTGGGTACAACATCTATCAAGAAATCAAACATGTCACTTTTGGTAAGTGCCGCAGCAATGTCCAGCTTTTGTAATGTTCTTCTCTTGTTTTCTTCTGCGTGAATCCAAGCACGCATGGTGAGTTCTGTAATGAATATATCACACCCTTTTGCAAAGAGAATCGGAGCTTCTGCAGAAATCATCCTCACATCCTCGTCTGTTTTCATCACTTTTTTTATTCTGGCCAATGGAAGCTGGTGGTTTTTGAAGTCATGGTCATCATGTTCTATTGAGTTGATAGTTTCTTGCCAGTACTGCATCATGATGTCACGGTATTTTCCTTGTAATCCTTGGGCTACATTATTGAATGCTCCAGCACCTGGTTGTCCTGCAGCAGCAGCAGCTTGCTGTTGAGCATGTGCTGCGGCCGCTGCCTCTGCTGCAGCCTGCTGTGCTGCCAAAAGTTCAGCCTCGTCAACTACATTCTGGTGCAGAATAACTGGTGCAGCTGGGAGCTCTTGCTCACCTTGATATTGTACATTTTGTTGAAGCTGCTGTTGTTGAAGATGTTGCAGCAGCTGCGGCAGCGAGCCCAGAGGCCGAGACCCTTGCTGAACAGACTGCTGCTCAACAATAGCCTGCCCATCGTGTACCTGAGACTGCCCCAAATTGTCCTCATCCAAGTACTGATAATCGTATCTCATCGTCCTTGTTTAGTATTTAGAAAAAATTGAGCATTCAATTTTTTTGGTATACCGTTTCGGATTGAAAAACTAACAGCCTCACTGCAAAAAGTTGTGGAGATGTCCGAGCTACGAGGTGGAAATTTGTGTGATATGTATGTAACTTTGATAGAGATAAGGGTATTCGGCTTAGTGTGTTGATTGTACTACTTCTTCTTGTCTTATTATTTACTTGAAAATGTTCAAGTTTTAGTTAAGTGGAGATTGATTAGATAAATCGAAGATTAATAGTTGAAATATCATTTTTAAATATTCAAACGTGCTAATATTTATGTTAATTTTCCACTTCATTCATGCTGAGTAGCGAAATCGTCAGTATTCTATCTATATCTTTTATTATATACTATTTGGTTTCTTCAGTTTCGCACCTTTTGCACCTACAAGCAAATCCCCAATTAACTCTTAATTTTTCTTGTCTTTCTTCAAACCCAAGTTCAGGGTTAACGTATGTTGTAGTTATTTGTTCTCCTATGGCGATATCCTTTGAAGCAGTAACAGTAACCAATCCATTAATTGTCTCATGGTCTGTGTTTGGATCACACACGTGATTTAAGTGAGAATATGTCAAGTACATTCTTGAACTCAAGTTATTTAAGTTATAGGTTCCCAATGTATATGAGTATTTCTCGTATGTGAATTTTGATTCTGGGAACACTAGATTAAAAAGTTGGAATCCTTTTTGCAAGACCAAGTCCTGTTGTTCTTCCACGAATAATCCATTTGAACCTTGCTCTTTTCTCTTCTCTTGAGTGATACCTGCCATTGCTTCAAATTGTTTTAATCTGGTATCATTTGCTTTATCCAACAATAAATTTGCTTGTATGACGACAATTGCATATAATGCGTTCCATTCTTCTGAGTAACAGTAATCTTTAAGATTACCGAACTCATCGCTGTTAAATTTCTTCCCAATTAATGGTTCACCGTGAGTTATTTTATGAAACTTGTCTACTTTACTACAAGCTTTCCCACACCAAACTTGTTTGCACCTTGCCAGCAGCAGACACTTGACAATACCTGCTTTTTTACTCTTATCTTTCAAGATCTTCCCGCAGTGCGAGCACATATCACCTTGCTCCATATACTTTAACTCTTCCAATGACGGGATGGAAAATAATGGGGTCTCTTCCCATAACTTTTCCCCATTGGAAATCTTCTGTACCGCATAAAGTCCTTTCCCAGAATCATTATCTATCTTGATTTCAATCTTATTAGGTAATTTGATATCTGGAGTCATTTGCGACTCAATCTTATCTGAATAAGTATACTTGAGTGGTGTTTCGACCACTGGTAATAAACCAAACATGTTCAAATATTCACGGACTTTTACCTCTTCCACTATCCATTCTTCATGTTGGGACCTGACGAGCTTTGTCAATTCACTGATTCCTAGAGTCTCAGTACTTGGATCACTCTTCCATATTCTGACAATGCTGTCTACGAGCTGTCTAGGGTGTGGTACTTCGCTCATCTCTGATTTTTTTTTTTTCCACTAATAATTCATTGTTAAGAATATGTTGGATCAGAGACTAGTATTGAAGGAATGCTGAAGGTAGTAGAAGCAGTTAATACGAATCTTGAATGTATGAATTGAACTGTTTATCTAGAAATAAATTGATTTAGTTCATTCATTGATATAGTTTTAAGAAGTTATCATTTGTTAAGTTTCGGTTTAATTACCTTGTTCTTTAACACTCCAAGTCCAAGACAAAGAAGTCAAACATGATGAAAACGTTGTGCAAGTCAAGATAAGCTAAGCATGTCAAGTAAGACTATAATAATCAGTCATTTATCATATTCTCTATCTACTAGTTCCCTGAATCCATTTAATAATTTACATGATTCAAAGTGATGATTCCATTACATATTATCTTCAATTGTTCTAATCACGAACAATAGGTCTCCTTAGATGTACCCCCATTATCAGTTGCACAAACTCAAAGAGAAGTCATATCTTTGACATAATACATCATCGATGAGATTCCACAGTCACAAACTCCGTCAACCGAACTTACCGTAACCATACACCTCAGTTTCACTTGTTGATCCATTCACACACTAAATCGACCATCAACTCGATCGAATTTACGCAATCACTTCTCTTTTAAGAACTCTCCAGCGTTTTATTATTCATACGTTTGTCATCACGTATGCAGTTGCAAAACTTCGTAAATCAATACATTCATCTTTTAAGAAACGTAACATGAGTCTTCTGTACCTTCCCTAATATCCAATGAATCCTAATCAAAGTGACTATAACAACCTGTGATATTGCAACCATTGACCTTCATTTAACCTTGTTGTTAAGCAGTGAGTAGGAAATGACGTCGTTGTACATTTTCAATTTCGAATCGAAATTGCGAATTCTGTAAAAAGAAACAAACAGTGGCTGCAAAGTACAAAATCAAAGCATAAAGTATCAAATCAACCTTGCCCCAGAGATTCATGTTCGATAGGTTAGATCATTTGTAATCACTTGCAGGTGTCAGATCAATATTATAAAACTTGATTGTTGCCTTCGATTTTAAAAATACATTTTTTTAATCTACATAATTTGAGTTTCAGTTGCGTTTAATAGAATGGATTCTAGGAGTGAACAGATTAGTTTAGTAAGCTATGCTGCTTCAAGGTACAGTAGTACTGATGAAGATGACGAAGACGATTTGAAGAAGGACTCTCTTAGTGTTGTCCATGAGTGTGATGACGAAGATGACGAAGAAGATCTGTCTGAATACATTGAAGACGAAATAGAAGAAGAGTCTAAAAATCCATTCGTAGACCCACAATTGGTTGGGTTCTACACCAAGTTATACAAAAGCGCAAACTATGAGTGTCTTCATTTGTTTTCACCAAACTACAAATGGTCAAGACAAGAAGAATCCAAATTGGTGAGCTTGATGGATAGAAAAATAGCATTAATGAGCTGTGTACTCTACATAGGTCTTCAATTGGACCGTGGGAACCTTCAACAGATTTTATCAGACAATTTCTTAAGTGACCTCAACTTATCAACAAACGACTACAACATTGGGAACTCCATATTTTTAGCATGTTTTATCTTTGGCGAAATACCTTCGCTGATTCTTTGTAAAGCCATTGGACCGCATTATTTCATTCCATTCCAGATGATTCTGTGGTCGGTCGTTTCTGCATTGCAGTGTTTTTTGAATGGAAGATTCAGCTTCTTCTTTACAAGAGGTTTAATTGCAATCTTACAAAGTGGATTGGTTTCAGAATTGGTACTTTTTCTTTCGACGTTTTATAAGCTGAATGAACTCCCAATTAGGCTTTCATGGCTTTGGATAACACAAGCTTTGGTTCAAATCTTATCATCAGTTTTGGCAGTTTTTATCTTAAAATTACGTGGATTGTTCGGCTTGGAAGGTTGGAGGATTCTCTTCCTTGTTGAAGGTTTGGTCACATTAGCCATTGGATTATATTCCTCTAAAGTAGTGGTTGCAAGTCCTATGGATTTAAGATCAAGAGGATTTTCTAAAAGACAAGTAAAAATAGCAGTGAACCGTGTGTTGAGAGATGATCCTTTAAAGGGTGATATCAAAGGTGTTGGAATGGGTGAATTATTCAAAGTTATGTTTGACTACGATTTACTTCCCATTTACCTCGTTGGATTCCTTGCATACATTCCTATCAATGCGTTGAACGACTACGCTCCAATTGTCTACAAGCTGCTTGGATGGTCAACAGGTCAGGTAAACTTGTTGGTGATTCCCTTCTATGTCCTTCACATTGTTTTCTTACTTTACATTACCAAAATCTCAGGACACGTTAAGAACAAAGCCTTGGTCTGTTTGATTGCTCCAATCTACATGATTCCATTTTTGGCACTCCTCAAGTACCACCACCTGGCAATGACTTCGATGTGGGGTACATGGATGTTGTTTACAGCAATTACATCTGTTCCTTACATCCATGCTATATGTGTTGGCTGGGTCCTGAAAAACTCCGGTAGTGTCAAAAAGAGATCAGTATCTTCAGCAGTATACAACCTCTCTACACAAGCTGGAAGTATCGTTGCTGCAAATATCTACCGCAGCGACGACGCACCATTGTACAAGAGAGGAAACTCCAATTTGTTCATGATCGGATGTCTTTTGCTCCCATTATTGGTGGGTGTCAAACTATATTACGTGTGGAGAAATTGGTCAAAGAACAATGCTTGGAAAGGTATGTCATTGGAAGAAAAGTACTGGTACATTCACAACACTACCGATGAAGGTAACAAAAGAATTGATTTCAAATTTGAGAGTTAATTAGCATATATAGATATTTAGCATTACATGAAGGGACTGGTTCCCTTTTTAAAATATGATACATGTAGGTCTTGTTTTTAGTTAGATGGAAGTCCTTACATACAAAAAAATTAATGCAAACTACAGCTATTGGTTACGGAACTACTAATACTACTCCGAGAATACACAATATATACGAGTTTTTTTGAAGAATTATGAGGAGATTTTTGAGAACAAAAATCAATTTGGTAAATTATCATAGAATCCATAAAATTGAAATGAGTCTAACCAAAGCCCAGTTAAGGGCAGAACTTAAACAGAAACTTTCGGAGCTTACAGCTAGAAAGATTAAGGCCCAATCAAAGAGACTTGCTATTAGCATTTCCCATAATTACGAGTTCGAGAGGGCTGATAGAATTGCAGTATACATGCATATGCCACATCTGGAGATTCAAACTACTGAAATCATCAAGATGTGCTTTGAACAAGGTAAACAAGTGTTTTTACCCAAATGTAATTACTTTGCTACTGAAACCCGTAAGAAGAATCACTTACAGTTCCTTCGTGTTCGTACTTACGAAGAAGTATTACAGTTGAAGCCTCAAGGGAAATATAATTTGTTAGAGCCAACTGAAGGAGAAGATGCATTGGAAGAAGGCGATCTTGAGTTGGTAATTGTACCTGGTGTTGCTTTCACATCGCATGGGGAACGTTTGGGCCATGGGGCTGGATTCTATGATGAATTCTTTAATGTATATGAAGAAAAGCATGGAAAGAATAGATTTCCACACTTGTTAGGAGTTTGTTTCAAAATGCAAATAGTCAAGTCGATACCAGTTGAAGAGCACGATAGAAAAATGCATGCAGTGGCTACTCCAGGTACATTATATTGTACATGAGTAAATGGAAGCTCTGCGAATACATTTGAACATAGTATTGACCGATTATATGGTAACTGGCTTTACCTTTTGCATTGATTAGAAAACTCTCTACTTTTACATCCATTACACGAAGGTCTAATATACTATGTTTAATATAATTAATTCTAATTCTAATAAATACTTAGCCATCCCATTCAACTCTAGTGTGAATTAACCTAATATACCAACCATACAATTCTCCAACATCCTATCGACATTTACCCAAGAATGGTACTTGTTAAATAAAACTGTCCCATCTCTTCCAGCACATTTCATGATTTCGTCAACTCCACCAGGATGGAAATGTACATATGGTGTAATATTGAATACCTTTCCATTAATACAAGTCCAGCAGTCTGTTTCCAGCTTATGCTTTTTGAGTTCATCCTTCGAGATCCGTACAAATGGTGCTGGCGGTGTGTTAGGTTCAACTCCTCTAAGTATATGCTTCGCTTGTTTCTGGTTTAAACTGGCCCAATCTAATGGTGAATGCCCTGGCTTTAATGATACTTTATTACGTTGCTGTCTGCCAGGTACAGAAAGTCCTCCACTTGCTCTTTGTGCAGAATTAGGTGCTGGAAACATCCCAGGTTTGGCCAACCTACTAGTTCGCGTGGTAGAGGTTGGAGTCGATGAGCTGGAACTTGGACTTGGGCTAGAACTTTCTGATACTATGGTAGGAACCTTTAATGTTGTACTACTCCCACTCTCATTCTCAGTTTCTTTACTTTCCTTTTCTTCGGTATTACCTCCATACCCAAATATCAGTGAGAGCATCCTTATCCTATTTGTTATTCCCTAAGGTATATCTTATTTATCTCTTAAAGTTGATTGTCATTTAATATTCGCGGAGTCCAGATCAATTTTTGGCTTACATTTAACTATACCAAATGAACCTTATTGGATGTGAGCAAATTAAAGGTACATAACAGTTTAATGTTTTAATGTTTTAATGTATTTTCTATTTTATTTAGAATTCATTCTATTTACTACAAATGTTTATGATCTTCTCTCCTTCTATGTTCTCTCTAATGTGTATCTCAACAGTTGACATTTCTAAGGCAGCACTTTTTGGTTGGTCATTAAATACTAAAGCTTAGTCCATTCGTATTCCACAATTCATTTGCTTCTTCGTACCCATTTTATCTCTTGATCTGCTTTCTATCCACACGTTCATAGTACAACATGTACACACTAGTTTGTTCAATCAAAACCGATTCTTTTGATACTTCTGCCACTTGGGCATCACTGATTCTCCAGAAAGGTGTCTTAATGGTTGAAGGGATCTTTTTCATCTTGACCTTCTTTTCTGGTTTCTCCTCTTTCTTGGGTTGTGTGGCATTCGCCAAATATGCTGAAAAGTAGTCGTGTGATTGCTCCAACCCACCAACAAGAATCTCAGCCGGCGTCGCAATCCCAGAGTGAACAATCTCTTGAATGTCCAGCTCTTCTGGGTGTGCTTGGAACACCAGCGGTCTACGACCCATCATCGTCAGTAACTTACGGCGAATACCAGATCCTTCAACGTCTAGACTTCCATTACTTTGTTCGCTAGAGATGGAATCTCTCTTTGCACTCGAATCCTTTTCTACCGAATCGCCATTTTCAGCTGCTGGTGTATCCTTCACCTCATCTATAATTTCTGGCGATAACTTGAAAA
Organism: Kodamaea hsintzibuensis (nom. inval.); assembly: GCA_030568835.1. Taxonomy (NCBI): domain Eukaryota; kingdom Fungi; phylum Ascomycota; class Pichiomycetes; order Serinales; family Debaryomycetaceae; genus Kodamaea; species Kodamaea hsintzibuensis (nom. inval.). The sequence goes on from JAJMJA010000032.1 coordinate 12,201, forward strand.
TATTACCTTCGGCATCCTTCACAAAAAGTGGCTTACGTTTGTAACATTCATAGTGACCTTGAGTGTGCGAGCCAGCATGCCTAATTACAGCCTTCAAACGGTACTTGTAGTTGTCATTTTCGTTGAACTTGAACTTCTTGAAGTGTTCCTTCAAGTTATGGGTTTGATCCGAGGTAATAGGGGTATTATTCAAGGTTTCTTGTTTCTTATTGCCTGTAGTGTGGACAGAAGTGATGTCGGTATTTTTGCTATCCTTAAATGTGGTTGTTGATGTGGCATCGGACAAACGAGAGGCAACGTCGGCATCATCATCATCATCATCTAGCGAGGCAGAGTCCGTTTCGGTCTCAGTTTCAGTCACAGTTTCGGTCTCTGTAGTTCCTTCCTCATCTTCAGTCTCGTCACCTTTTTCGTCGATATCCTCACGCTGCACTTCGTCATCTTCCATGTCATTCACATCGGTCGTCAAGACTGTTGTGTTCAAACCGCGTGTGTTTTCAATCTCTGCCTCCTGGAACTTTTGAAGTTCTCCATAGTACTCCTTACCAATCAGCAAAGACATCTGGTCCTTGAATTGAACTCGGCACAGGTTTCTCGAGACATTACCGTCAGCGAAAGATGATCTAGATAAATGCAATCCAAAGATCTTTGGTGGCTTAAGAATTTGAGTTTTGCGGAAAACTGTAGATGTCACCTTGCTAATATCGCAGCCGTTTTTGTTATAGTCTTTGATATATTTTTCAAGGTCTTCCAGAAGGTCGTCGTTAATACACAAGCTTGATTCCGTCAGCAACTGTCTGATTTTAGCAACATTTTCGTCCACATCATTTTCTCCAGCTTCATTTTCTACGATTTTGTCGATTCTACATTTGAGGCATTGGTACCCTTCTATCGACTCTTGATGGTTTTCCGTAAGGAGCTTGTCCAAGTCAGTGGAAATGGCTTGCGGGGTATGTAAAGTGAGCATCAAAAAGGGTGCGAAACTCGGTTTCAGCACCCCCTTACACCCAAGACACTTCATCTGAGTCAAAATCAATCCACTGAATGGGAACTCAGGCACACTGATGGCTTCCAATTTCTCATAGTCTTGAGGCGATGGAACAGCTTTCTTATTTGGAAGAAGTTCATGCAAGTTGCGCTTCAAGTATCTATGGAACAGCTTCAATTTGAGGTTTTCATGTTCCAAAGTTTCATTGATCAATTGAGTCAATTCATGAGCGTCGTGCTGAGAACGCAGGATCTTTGCGTTGAAAATCGACTCCAAGCTGTGCAAAAACGTCCAGACGCTTACTGTACGTGTAGTCATTTGAGTTTCCTGTAACTTCTTGATTATGGTAGCAAGTGCAACGTGCAATGGAATGTCGAGTTTTAAGTTGGAGTTCTTAAATTTGGATGCGCTACCGTCGTTGGCGTCGCCATCAAGATTCAGTTTGGTACTCTTAAGTCTTCCTTGGATCAATTTCTCAACATCGATTTCGTGCTGATTGATAAACTTTGAAAGAGCATCGAATGAAGCATAAAAAGCATTCAAATACTCGGTGAGTCCAGGTAATGATGAATAAGCCTGAACAGACGAATTAGCAAAACAGTCATTACGTAAATTGATCAACCCAGTGGTATATTTATCTGGTCTTTTGGAAAACATTGTAGCCTCGTGTGATCGATATGGTAATGAAGGTGATAAAATATAATATGCTAAACTAAAAGTAGCTAGCAATTTAACAAGTACAACTCTGTGCTCCCTATAGAATGTTGAATCAAATAGAAAAGCAAAGTAAGATGTTGCAAGTGGTGGTGGAGGTGGAGGCGGAGAAGCAAATGGTAATCGTAATGAAGGTAAACTATAAACCGTTTTCTCAAAGATACTAACAATCTCACTCAACCAATCCTGTGGCATCCAAAATGAAATAGAGGGATTTTGAATTGTATTTATAATAAATAAAGAGAAATTAAACCTCCGGCTGGGGGAGAAAGTCTAAAAAATGTCGCAATGCATGTCAATGAAATCCGTTGGGGGAGGAGACATCAGTGACGTATTATAAACTGGAGAAAGAGGTTACGAGAGACGTTAGGATATAGGAGACAAAGTATACTAAAATGGGCTGAAGTTGGGAAGTTTATAGTATACGGGATAACAGCTATATCACTGGAAGCTGCGGCATTTTTTTGGGTTGGGTATATACCAACAAGTACTGAGGAGTAAACATTATTCGGAATCGGGACATTTCGTTAAGAGTTTTTTATGAACGTTGTTTCTCCGAGAAATAAGTTGTTGCCCGGGGCAAACAAAATGGAAGGATAGAGTAAAAGAAAGAGGTAGATAATTACGATGAGATTGGAGTTTCATTATATAGTAAATGGTTTATCTTCCTACGGATGAATTGTTTAGTAGAATGTAGACTAGGGATACATTACCTTAGTGTTCCAAGGTGAATTGCTACCCCACAAAAATTAGCGAGTGTTTTTTTCTAATGATAGTGGGTGGCAAGATAATGATGATAATGTATGGTGAGACGGGAAGATTGAAGAGATTTATTAGAGGTTAAAAAAAAAAGAGGAGTGGCATACATTTTTGAATTTATATCAGCCAAGTTTATTGAGCTTACAACAGATTAATGAGAATACATCAAGACATATTTATTGATAAATAGTGTAATTAATAGTGATAGATGAAGGAGAGGGTGTGGGGGGTGTTAATGAATTGATAGTCGAGGATCTGAATTAATTGATTCCGCAATTTAAACTACGAATCAATCAACAATAACCTGATGCATTATTGTCGTTGCAAAATTTAAAGTTGCAAAAAGATTATTAATTAGAGTAGTAAGCTTAGTTAAGGGTGTTTTTCTTTGAATACCAGGGGCTTGAGCACTAAATTAATATAATAGGATTGATAACAAGGTGATTAATGTTAATTTATTATTAAAGATGGATCAATCAAGAAATAATCAAAATGGACCAAGAACTTGACTCGTAAAACAAGATTCACTCGCTAACTTTATACTTCTGCAACTTTAAAGGTCGCTTATTCCATGCAAACTTCAGATAGGGATTGTATCAAGTAAAATCACGTTTGTAATCACTCTACAACGAACTTTAGGTAGCCCAAAGATATCATCACTGGATACTTGTCCAAATACCTTGATGATCTTCTATTTCTGGGCGAGTATTCATTCACGTCAAAGATGACACATTGTTGCGATCAAAATAAAGGCTAGCGAACACCGTTGACATTTAACAAACACAAATATGCACGAAATAAATATATGTTATTGTTCTCACAACAAAACAATCGAAAGACTGATCTGGAGATTTTACTTCAAATATGACACAAGGAATACAAAAGTGACTTAGGAAATGAATACTGTGAAGCTTGTTTTGATTTACCAGTAGAGTTATACAAAAAGCAATAAACAAACTGAAAACTATGATTATTCGTGTAAAGGTACTATATTATCTTCACATTATCTTCAGTTACGCAAATTGTGAATTACTCGGCATACTCACTAATCCATCAAGACACGTTGACTTTTTAAATTCTCCTTCTGAACATTAGTGGCATGGTTGCAAATTTTCCATCATAATAAAGTTTAGGATTCAGAGTTGATTTGTTTTGGATTCCAATCTCCACAAAGATTTACATACAGCAATGCTGTGTATCCGTGTCTCTGGATTTCTTTATTACTAATTTGATACTTCAGCTACTTAGCACTTCGTTTTCCACTTAGAATGTTCAAGGATATCGAATTGGGAATGTGACGTGCTCTGACTGATCAGTCTCGGCTACCAAAGGAGCTGATTGAACTGCTACTAACATAATTGTGGGTTTCTATTACTTTATCATAATTATTCATACAAACTAGGGAGCTTTACTCTATGAAAGTATGAAGATGTACGTCAAACGTTTTGGAATGATGCTGTTTCCTTTTAGCCCTTCTTTTTATAACAGGATGAGACTTTAGCATCTCAGAATTTGCCTTTTGCCAGTTATCGTCTTCTTTGTCAATTCTCTTGTCAATTCTCTCTATATACTTGGCGATCAATGGACCATTATCAGTAACAACTTCTTTGGGTTTATTTTTAGAGAAAACCAACGTATCCTCACATTTGGTATCATAAGTTAAAGGGTCCTTTTCAATTTCACGTAATTCATCTATGAGCAATTTCATGTCATCTAGTCTTGCAGAATAAACTGCCTTAGCACTCTCTAAAGCCCAGCCTAATCTCTTCTTCGAAAATTCACGAATTTCAATCATTTCAAGTTTACTAGCTGGGAAAATAGGTTTAATAACAAGCTCCAGAGGGAGCACATTGGCCATTTTGTACAATTGAAGACTATCTTTCAGTATTTTTGCCTGCGTTATCTGAGGTAAAAGGTTTTGGATCTCGATTTCAAAGGCGGACAACTTAAGCTCAACAGAATTGGCCTTTGTCATCTCGAGTACCTTCTCAAAACAGGTCATATTGAGCCTGTCGGGGTTTGAAATTGTAAGTTGTTCGGTATGAGGTTGAATTTCGCAGACACTTTAAAATGAGGCTTCAATGGGATTGGACAATAGGTCTAGTTGCTATCACCAAGACTGATGCTGGAGAAGAAAGTGAGTTAATGATAAAAGTTTTACCAGAGCGGGAGGTAATAAATACAATAAAGCTGCGTTCCTAGTCAGTTTGTGGATTTTGCACGCAAGTGCACTGTGGTGAGGTGCAAAGAGAAAGGACTGAACCCAAATAATATTTCTGAATATAGGATTGCCTCTAACGAGTCCCAGTACCTTATAATTAATTCTCAGGTTTAAGGTAACAATATCTAATTATACTAAATACACAAAATAAAATAGCAACGAAAATATATGAAGATTGGCTGCAAATTCTAATGACGGGTTGATTGATGGTAAAGAGGTACTACATGCTGGTTCACGTAAACAAGTAAAATTAGCGGCCAACCAAAATGGTGTAGGACCTCAAAATGACACAAAATTTTCACAACCGAAATGAAAGTAGCACTGCTTTTTTTTTAGATGATAAATTGACATTAATTTCCAATACTTTTCAGAGTACTATTCAAAACAATGTGCATTCCTCGAATTTCCATACACTTGGTATTATATTCTTTTCTTGGGAATAGATTGCAATCATGAAATACACAACACACTGTTCGCAAGTTGTTCAATTGCTGATGCAGCACATAAGGAGTATACTCTCTTTCGCCACTGAATCAACAAAATACCAACCATCTGAGCTATTACCACATTTTCTTTTTCTCTGGCTTATTAATATGTTCACTGAGGAATCTAATTAATCTACAGTGTCTCAGAAATAGATCTAAAACCACAGAATTTAAAAGAAAGTGAATAAAGTATTATAAAATATAAGTTTGGGATAAGCAAGGACGCTACCAACAAAACAAATAGTAACAATCCATAAAACTATCATAAAATTAACTTCGAAGGCATAACACTTTTGAATCTTAAAGGTTTTCACAATTGTACTTGAAGATGTTGTATTTCAACATTTCAATTACTGGTTAGCAATGAAAACGATACAATAAATTGAACATGCTTAATACATGTATTCCTTTGAATTAGGAGGCATCTGCTGAGCAGGCATCTGTTGAGATGGCATCACTTGAGGTTGATATTGTTGTACCTTTTGGGACTTATTCTTGAAGAAAGCAATTATCTTCTTCCTGAATATGAACAATACTACAGCCAAAATTATCAAACAGACTACCACGACCACCACCACAATAATAATAATCTTTTTACTGTGAGTCAATCCTGTTTTCCTATGTCCTGAATTTCGAATTGGCCTGTTTGTTGATGTTGGATTGGAGTTAAGACGCGAAGTTTGTTTTATTGTAGTTGTACGAACAGCAGTCTGCTTTATTGTTGTTGAACCTAAGGTACGAGTACGTTGGGTTGTTCTTTGGCTTGTTCTAGTCACGGTAGTCAATTGGCGTCCAATCAATGAGGTCAATTCTTCTTCCTTATAAAAGACTGTAGTTGGCGTAGTGTTTATCCATGAGGAAGTTGAAGGTACAGCCAAAGTGCGCTTATCTGTAACCAATTCACCTTCCAATAAAGGTTTTTCCTCAGCAATAACTACTAAAGAATTCAAAGCAAAAATTGCAGCAGTCAAAGAATAAAATAATTTCATGTTTCTGTGTTCTCTGAATCTCTAAACATGAAAAGACTTTGAGGGCTTCTTATAAACTTGAGGTTTTGAATCTCTAAATCAATTATTCGCTTCGAAACTTTCGTAAATTTATTTTTTAAGGGTGGGTTTGTCAGTTCGCGAGGCTTTGAATATGAACTCCACATCATTTGGTGGGAGGGGGGCACGATTATTGTACAATTTTACGCCTCGAAAAGTTTAATTAGTAGTTTACACTAGTCGCTATCGAAATCCAAGAATTTCTACTCGGTTTAATCTGTCAAAACTCTCGCAGGGTTCATTCAAACTGTGCCAAGACAATCGAATCGTAACAGAAACCTGAGATTCCACTGAATCATGGGGAATTATGCGTGTAAAATTCGAAGAGAAATCTTTACTATCAATCGAAAGCTTAACTAGATGGTAGTGAGTATGACGCACATGTTAGCAATCAATATGGTTTCGACAATTGATTTGTGAAGGATGCGAAGAGTCGAACAATGGTGAATGATAGCATTACATGACTAGATAACATTCACAGGCCACATATGAACAGCCTCAAGATATCAATTCACGCCTCTCAATAAGATGCTAAGACTTGCGAGATCACGCTAAACCAAACGCATTAATGCTTCTCTGCATACGTTCGTGAAATTAATTTCCTCATTCGTAAAATACGGAATTGTCTTGACATCTCCACGTGGCTTATCATTCAACAGCCTGTCGCACAGCCGACAATACGATACTTCTAAGTTAACGCATCATCCAGCTTGTCTATTGAGGAGAGATAGGTTCCAGCCGCAGCGATAAGATGGGGTTTTTCATCATGCTATTTCATAGCGTGCGTTTCATTTGCATGCAGGGCTACGAAGTTCGAGTGGCGTTTCTTAAAATTTTAGTGTCGTAATTCGAAGCTTCGAAAGAGGCTAGTTTTGGCGTTTTGGAATGATCAGATAGTGGATAGAGGCCAATGAACCTAGAAAATGGTCTATTAGTTGTCATTTATTGATTAATAAATGAGAAATTGAGAATTAAGTTTTAAGGTGAATGAAGTTCGGATTTCCTAAAACTAGTCCGTGTTGACTCTGTGCGAATAGTTAATTGAAGTGTGATATTTCAGGATCAAAGGTAGAGAATGAACCAATAGTAGATATCAAGTGAATGATTTCTTCATTTGGTGCGGCTATAAGAGCAGAAACATAATAGGTGTAGTACTCCTCCAACTTGTTTCTACTAGTGCTCTGGGAGTTGACCAATATCGTAACTCTGTGTTTCAGTAGCTTTATCAATCGTTGTATTGCAATATCAATTATCTTCAATTGAGATCATAGAACAGTTTAACACTCAACTATCACTCAAAAATAGTAAAATCATTATGAGAATGAATCATCTTCAAAATAGACTTGGTAGCATATTATAGCATAACCCACCCTGCATTTCTCGTGTGATGTGTTCCTCCAACTGCAACGTCACGTTGCCTGAGCCTCCATCTCAAAAACTACGACATTCGACATTTTTGCAACCTACCTTAATACGGACACGTGAATTACATGTAGAAAGTGCATAGCTATCACACTGCATCAAAAAATGTTGAAACCAGTTTACGCCTCCTCAAGCCCCTTCTCAAATACTTATGTATCAGTTAAGATCACAGAAACATTTCGAGCATTTCCGTAAGAATCTGTTTAGTGTACAAATTGACGAGAATTATCAAATCAATCTATTGTTATGGGAACCCGGAACCAAGAAGAATTTTCAAACGGTGAACCCCCATTGGACGCAATTTTGTTGGGGTTCAAGGGGTTGACTAAACCTATTTCAGGGAAACAACATGATAACTATAACTACTCGGGGAAGACCTCACAAGAATTGATAGGCAAGATTACCACATTGTTTCTCTCGTATTCCGGTTCTTCTATGCGACTTCTCCTTCACAATCCACACTACTAAAACAACTAATTTACAATTTCACAAAATCACCGTTCAAGAAAAGCTAGATACAGTAGCGTTGACTACTTTCCAGTGGATCCATGTGAGTTTTATCTAATCTCCAGTCCTTTAAGATTTATTCGCGCAGTTGGCTGCGAAAGTTTTCATATAAAAGCTCGCAAACCTACATTCAATTTATATCTATCTATTTGATTTGGTCTTGATCTTCTGATTTGTACGAGTCCTCTCAAGACACGTTAGAAATCAATTATACGCATCGTGACATATCCTACGCTGACAATTATAGCGTACGCAATGACGGAGCTCGGCACACCCCTTGTGATGAATGTTCCCACCGTCAAATAAGGTTTACCAAATTGATCTGTCATGCAGATAGCAGTCACGTTTGGAAAGCCTGAAGTGGGCAATCCCATTGCAGCCAGGCAGAGCAAGGCCAGAGCCATGATGAGCAATCTTGGATGTGGGTCTGGCATATTGCTTCCCACCTCAGAAACCAAGGGGATGATAATGAGCGCTGCAACTGTGTGAGAAACAAAGGTAGCCATAATCAAGATGAGCAATCCAAAAGTCAAAGTAACACCGAAAAGCAGAAAGTCTGCCACTTCCTTTTGGATTGCTACTGCAATTGTGGCAAGCAATCCTGACAGAGCCACTGCCTTTCCCATTGCAGTACCTCCCATAGCCAACACCACAATATTCCAAGGGTAATTGTTGAAATCTTCTGTGGAAAGCAAGCCAGGCCCAAAAAACAAAATCACAGGGAACAACGCGATGATACCCATCTCTCCAAACACACCCGTGAGCTTAGATGCCACACACCACAACGCAATAGTCATTATCGTAACCGTGATAATATACCACTGCACCCCCGTAAACTTAGCGTCGATTGTCCTGATCGGTACCAAAGTAGTGGTTTTCGAGCTACAGTCGAATGTTAACAAGAGGAACGCCCAGATAAGCAAAAGCAGAAGCACACAAACAGGTAATGCAACTACAAACCACTGTCCCCAAGATGGAGGCGGCGACATCTCACCGATAGCCACAATGTTTTGTGGTGACGCAATTGGCAGCGCCATTCCGCCAACGTTCGAAGCGAGAGCAATTCCTAAAATGAGCGCGTTGATGAACAGAGACCCTTTGGGCAACGTGCGCAACAATGGTTGGATAATCGAGAAACAAAGAACAGGTGCAGCAACATTCGATACCCACATCAGTGCAAAGAGCGCCACCCCCATCACAGTCAAAAGAACTATTGAAGGTTTCGTTCCAGCTTTTGAAAGAATCCATGTCGAAATGAGTTTAGCGATCGAGTACTTCGATAAGGCTGCTGCGAGAGTGAAACCTCCGAGCAATAACAAAATAACTGAGTTCCACATTTGAGACAAAATAAACTTGGAGGAATCAGGTGAATCCATTCTCAGACCGTCTGGGTTCTTCAACACATGTAAAACTACAATGAGCAATGGTATAAGAAGTGAAGTGACAAAAAGTGGGATCGCTTCAGTTGCCCAGAGCAACAGCGCACATACCACGAGGGCCAAACAATTACGCTGTGCTGGATCGTCAAAGATAAACGTCACGTTGAGCAATATCACTGTGACCACGATAATCAATGCCAAATTCAATACGGTAGGGTTCCGTAAAGACAAATCAAACGACATTTTAAGTGTGTTCTTCTTCTTCTGCAGTGAATCTTCACCTTGTTGGTTAGCAGCATAGGTTTTACGCTCTAATCCAATCATATCTCTCCAGATAGTGTTACGCTCCCAAACAACGTGCTCACGGAGATGAATCGACAATTCAGATTTGGCGGCTTCCAAGTCTGAGTGGTTACACACCAATGCGTACAATTTAACCAACAGCAGAATATGACTTTCGATATTTGCCATAGTCGATTCCTGGAAGATGTACGATCTAATTGGCAAGTTGGACAAGTATTCAGACTTGATGTTAGTGTTTAAGGACTTGTCAAACTTCTTCAAGGCCTTTTTGAAACCAGTTTGGTTCAATTCAACGAACGATTTGAGTTCACTGAGAGTGGTAAACAGGGAGATGATACGTTTACGCAACACCACACGTGTTTCGCTAAGAATAACCAACTGCGGTGGGATGTTTGGGTTGCTTGTGGCCAGTATGAGGCTATTCCATAAGGCTGGAGATTTGGGTGTTTTGAGGTATTCTTCGATTGATCGTGATTTGGTCAACTTGAGTTTCAGTCTACCTCTGCCTTCTTGATCCGAAGTACCACTATTGCGCAGGGTACGTGCAAGAATGTCATCGTCATCATCATCATCGTCATCAAACTCTTCTTCGTCGTACAAATCTTCACCATCTGTAGTAGTTGCTGCTTCCGTATTTATTGGACGTTTCTTTTTGTTCAAGTTCAAGGGACTTGAGTCACCTCCACGCTTACCCAAATCGCGTTCAAAGTTCTCGATATCGACAACTAATTCATCGATAGTTTTAAAGATGAACTGTTCTTGGTGCTTATAAAAATCATCGATTTTCAAAAGCTCTGCATCCAAGGCTGCTACGAACACAGCAGAAGCACTTGCAGACTGACTAGCAACAGTCAGCAGATAGCCTACATTTTCTGCATCTATCAAATGAACAGCCTCTTCCAAGTCCTCGTCCTCCGCTCTTCGTTGCAGACGAAGACTATCACGCTGCAACGAGTAAATCAACTTCTTCAAGGTGGTGTACGCAATGTACTTGGACGACCACTCGGGAACCGCATTAAACTGAACAGAATGTGAGAACTTCATAGTATGACCACCCTCGTTCTATTAATACAGAGGTTGAGTTGTTGTAAATTTTAATGTGAGTTAAAGCCAAATTGGGAAAAATGGCGTATACGTCACGTGAATATTTTTTAGAACCACGAGAGTAGGCACGTGGAGGCGATGATTGCTATGGAAGAACGAGTAAAGCAAAAGAGTAGCACTTAGCGATGGATAGCTATAGAGGTAAAGCTGGATAGAGAGAGTATTGTTAGGGCTCATTAGGATATTAGAGTTGTACTGGTGACTTAGCAAATGATATTTGAATGTACATAATGCAGAGATGTATTAATGTTGACGCACTAATTGATAGAGTCAAAAGGCTAGTTTTGTGATTGGAAGAATGAGATAAGATTGGTTGACTTTGAGGTAGAAGCCTATCAGGATTTTGAATGTAGAGATTAAAGTATAAGTTTAATTAGATTGTAGCGGAGTAGTCAGACATAAGTGATGAGAGTACGGATAGAGGGAAGAGTAGAAGAAAAGAAGAGGGGAGAAGGCACGGAGAGTAGTTATAGAAGGTGAAATATAAAGTGAAGGAGGGGTGGTGTTTGTGTTTATTGGTGATTGTGTGATGAAGTATTGTAGTGTGAAGTAGTGAACAATTTATAGGGTATGATACAAAGTATAATACAATAGTAGAGGCTGCTCAGGTGTTTAGAATCTTAATGTATGGTACAGGTCATAGTAAGGTTGCGTGAAATAAGCTATAGTATGAACATCAGTACTTCTAAAGTATAACATTCCAGTGTGGTTTTGGAATACAGCATTGATAACACTTTAGTGAAGTGTGACATTACACTATAGAGTTACACTAGAGTTACACTAAAATAGCACAGTAAGATAGAACTACACAGTAGTCTTTTAGTATACGTGTCATACAGAACCATACCATACCTAAGTGAAATAGTATGATAATGGTAAGAATAATAAGGGAATAATTTGTTACTTTTGTAAACTAGTGATATAGTATAATGCGATGTAGTATGATAAGTTAAACTATAAAACTAATATTGTATGATTCAGTACTAGAGTGTAAAAGAGTCGTAACGTATGAAAGAGGTAGCTTATGAAGGTGACGTAAGCGATAGAGATTGTCTGACTAGTAACATGATTTAATGATGTAATAGAATAAGTATTATATCAAGTACTGTATGAACAGTGATATCCATAAACATAGTATGATACTTCAAAAATTACATATTTATTATTAAAATGCACCAGATGCATGTTGAACAGGAGTTACAGATTGTGCTAAAAGCCGTGATTGCATGACAAAGTGTCGCTAAAGTACAGTATTATCAGGTAAAATAGTTTGCAGAGATAAAGTATGATTCGTTTCACAGTAGAAGAATAAAAATGAGTATGCAGTGATGACAATTACTACAAAGATGAGCTTTTAATGAGGTGAGTTTGTGATATTGAAGTATGAATGATTACCATAGTTTGTCCCTAGATTATTGATAGAATAGTCCAAGGTAGTTACATAACTTCTATTCTTCTCTAACAGGTATTTCAATACCAGTAACTAGAACACTTCGAATCATAAATGACTCGATACTTTTAAGTTATCGCACTGGAGTTGAATTACACTCGAATAAGAAGCTCAATACACTACACCATCTTTAAGTTCATTACCATTTTCCCAGACAATTATTCATACGAATCTGTTAGTACTCAAGTAGTCAGTAAAATCACCAGTTTATCCAAATATATGCTTAGTAACTAAGCTGACCAGTCCTACTAAACCTTTATTCCCCATGGAACCTTTTCAATTTCCACGTTCTAAAGCATCACCCATTTCAATTAACTCCCCTCTCGTCTCCTCCTCACCTAAATTCATTAATTCGTCACTCTAAAATAAACATCTGCAATCTAACTAAATCATTATTGATTTGTCGTTGTTTAAAGTCCTTCCCTGTTAACAGTTGAGTGACCATCAAACTCCACAGTTTAAAGTTGCCAATTAATTTCCGTTTCGGAAAACTCGATATAGTCACTATAATCCTCAATAAATTATTTCTATATATTCTCGCCAATAATTCAATCCGATACATCCACTGTGCATCTCTCTCTCATTCATTCTCAATACAACTCTCCACCTACTCCCTTCTACCAAAGGGTTCCAAATAAACTTTGTACCTTAAACATACTGCACAAAACTCCACGTTTAAAGTTCAACCTTGACGAAAATCATTTCTCCTCAGTATACTTATGGATTTTATGTTCTTTCTTGTTGGATGTAAGTACAATTCAAGATAATAATGATTTAACAAAGCTCCCCGAGTTCATGTGTGAACCCCCTGGAGTTCATATCCTGAAACTTGGTGACAGATTGCTACTCATTTTACTAATATATAAGTCAAAGAGTTCAACTCCCCACTTAAAGAAGTGGGTCAAATCCCATGCTATTGTGGACATTGCCATAACCAATCAGCATACGCTATCCGTACCATCAATTGCCTCACATTGTTCTTCATACCGATTATCCCATTCTACGTTTCAAAAAGGCTCAAGTGTAGTATTTGCAACACGTCAGGAGATATAAACAAGGATGCTATAGAGCGATTGAAACAAGGTCAACCGGTTGCAATTGGATGAAATATAAGAAATCACCAGCGCACCACACACGTTTGCTTTATTTTTTGTCAGTTACTTATAGCCTGGTAGTTTATTCAATATACATGCTCATGTGTCTGTCAGTTCGTTGATGTATTAAAGATCCATTATTCTCTCGGAAATGAAAAGTTTAAGACCGAATACGTCCTAGCCAATAAGGTAATGGTCGACTTTCCAATTTGATTGTATTAAGCAGCAACTCGCAACTTAGATCCCCACAATTATAACCTTTCAACCTTGTGCGAGCAACGGATTAAAAGTACTTATGTAGTACAAGAAAACATGGGGTGTTTTACAGTGATGAGCGTGTTCATAGTTCACATTAAGTACCCAATTCAGCCGTGAATGGAACCATAGAAATGAGAAAAAGTTTATGTATTTTGGTGCATATGAATCCCTGGTAGTTTTTCAATTAGAAATGTAAAGTTATACGGGTCACCCCATAATGACCAATACACATACAAGAAAGATTATGAACAAACATCCCCTGTTAATTAGCCCATTAATCAATTTCCTCCCGTCTCGCATATCCTTGGAGTTGTTTGCTCTCTACAAGCGACCGTCTCAGAGCTACTCAATGGTACGATTACAAATTGTGTCCCGTTGAACCCGACTGCATCGTCACGTACAATATACTTTACAAGAATTTTCACTATTGTTTTACCTGACCAATTCAGCCGTCTACGACAGCTGCCGTCACCCCTTCTCAAATCCACTTTCGCTCTCTCCATCCCTCTCTCCCATTGGCTCCTACCCCCTCCCTCCCCCGTCTTCAAAGAGTACCTCAATGTACATATATTTTTTATGCTAGTTTTTTATTGTGTGGTGGCTTCCGAAAATCCCTTTGAATCACACTTTTTGCAACCTTGCTTGACCTTATGATTGAATACTGAAAGTCTTTAACAATTAGTAATTGAGGTAGCTCTTCAAAAGTATATAAACCCTTGGTCCTTACCCCTATTTCTTCTGTCTGATTATCTACATTTGACACTATCCAAATCAAGATTATTAAGTCTCTTTTAGTATGACAATTATTCCAGAAATCATCAAGCGTGCAGGTAATGAAGCTTTGAAGGTTAATCCGCCTTCACCAATTATTGATATCCATATAACGAAGCATGGTTCTGATTGGCTTTGGGCGGTGTTTGCTTTGTTTTCTCTCTCTGCTTTGTTGAATGTCTTGCTTTTTAGCTTGTACAGGTCTGGAAGCAATTTCAAGAGATCGTTGTTTGTCTACCCATTATTTATTCATGCTGTGTTGGCATACACTTACTTTACCTATGCTTCTGACTTGGGTTGGACTCTGACTCCAACTGAGTTCCAGCATGTTACAACCTCGGAGAATCTTAATGTTAGACAAATCTTCTATGTCAAGTTTATTGGTTACTTCTTGTCATGGCCTTTCCTTTTGCTTATCTTTGAAATCTCTACTCACACTTTGGATTATGTTAATGATGATGTTGATGTTTTGACCAAGTTTATTACATTATTCCAAGGTTTGATTGCAAAGGTATTGGCAACTGAGGTGTTTGTCTTGGGTCTTTTGATTGGTGCATTGATTCAATCAACCTATAAGTGGGGTTACTTTACCTTTGCTGTCACTGCACAGTTATTTGCCATTGGCTTGATTGCTGGTAACGTATTTAGCTCCATCAGAGCAAAGACAAGAAGCTTTACGCACTTGCTTATTTTATTCCAATTTTTGGTTTGGATCTTATACCCAATTGCATGGGGTTTGTCTGAGGGTGGTAACCGGATCCAACCAGACTCTGAAGCCGTCTTTTATGGTGTCTTGGATCTCATCAACTTTTTGCTTATTCCTTCCTTATTAACCTGGGTCAATGTTAGATCTGTCGATGAGAATTTCTTCAACAGATTATACCACCGTCAAAGAAGTGTACCTGTGACTAGTGAGGCTGAAAAGTCCATCGGTGAAACTCCAAGACACAGTGGAGACACTGCTGTACCTGAGCCTACTGTTCCTCAACACTCTGACGAGCACCCAGAAACTGTCCCTGTTTGAAGGTGTTGAAGGCACGTCAAATATTGTGACTACTCTCCCCAATTTTTTTTTTCGAGATTATTCTATGAATAGTGACTGGAACCCTAATTTCTCTATGTTCCGTCATTCCAATCGCTCTTATTTGAACTTAATTTCTCTGTTCCCTTTTTTAATAAAGATATTCTATTCATAAGTTGAAATGTAAGTGAATGTCCAAGGCTCAATATCCACTATTGTTGGCTGAAATAATTTAGAAACAATAATTAGATTTTGCAGCCATTTCCTGCAGATAATTAAATGTTAAACTCGATGGTTTAGTGTCACTCTAGTAATCGTAAGTAATCGAATAGCAAGGCGTCGTTTATCCGTCTGTTGCATCGAGTGACAGATGCCACAGTAGATCTTGAGGTGTGTTGTGCAGTTGTAATTGAAAGGGCTTTGATGTATAATCTATTTTATCAGATAAAGAGTTAGGCATACTTTAAAGTTGGATCAGGGCAAACTTATCTCTAATAGTAAATCTATACAACTAAACCACCTCACCTGAGTTTTCAACCTTCATCTCTTTAAACACTCTATTGCTCTACTGAAACCTTAACCTCTCTCCATCTTCATATCTTCTATGTTTCTCCTATTCTAGTCCACGTGACCTTCCCCTATATAGTGTTTTCTGGAGGGCAACACCACCAAAAAAAAAGTAACACCAAACACTTGAAGAGATGGCCGATTCGACATTCAGACCGCAGCCTGTTTCTCAACAGTTGCTTAGACTTGCTAAGACACAACAGTTCTATTGGTTCGTGGGTCATGTTCTTGCATTTTTGTTTTTTGTCTTGCATTTCATTACGTCGTTTTTCAGGCCCATTTCATCACTCAAGTACTATCGATTCAGTTTGCTTGCAGTGTTGTTGACTTATTTGATCGTGATTAAGCAGATTCATTTCCGTAAACAAGCTGGACCCATCTCAGTTTCAAAGTTGATTCGTGATGAGAATGTTCAGTACTTTACTTTAGCCTTTATCTTTTATGTTCTGAGTTTCCAGTTGGGAGTGATCAGTTCATCTTTATACTCCTTTATTATCTTTGGAACTTTCCATATCTTAGGATACTTTCAAAACCATATATTACCAATTGCTGTTCCACAATTGGCTGCTCAACAACAGATCAGTGCTTCGATCACTCAGTTTACCACTAATTATAACCAACAAGCGCTTGCAGTTGCAGCTAACGCAGAGATCGTCTTGTTATTTGTTCTTGCATACGACTTACCAATCGCATTAATCATGGTAGTGTTCAGAGGAAGTATACTTAATCTTTTGGTCAAGGTATTTGTGTTTGGGGCCGTCCTTGTATTTAATAAATTGAGATACGACCTGAACCAATACACCAAAGCTGTGGTGTCACAATTTGACCAAAAAGCAGTGGAGTTCTTGACAAGATTAAACAACCCAACCTTGTCCAACTTTTACAATGTCACTTTCAAAAAGAACATTGTCGAAAAGCATA
Organism: Kodamaea hsintzibuensis (nom. inval.); assembly: GCA_030568835.1. Taxonomy (NCBI): domain Eukaryota; kingdom Fungi; phylum Ascomycota; class Pichiomycetes; order Serinales; family Debaryomycetaceae; genus Kodamaea; species Kodamaea hsintzibuensis (nom. inval.). The sequence goes on from JAJMJA010000032.1 coordinate 29,211, forward strand.
TTGCTAGGATTAACCTTCCACTGGTGGTTGTTGAAAAGAAGAAGCAGTAGACACAATCGAGAAATAAGGTACCCATATTTGAAGTGATTTCAAGCTGACAAATTTCAAGTTCGCCTGAAACTATCCTACTCAGAGATCACATTACTGAAATGGAATAGCTTATGGTTAAAACTTCAAAATGGTTTACTATAATTTATTAATGTAAATTATGACCTCCGCACAGAAATAAATAATGATGTGGAGTTGAGTAGATGTTAGGTTTACAAATAATTTTAATAATCTAATTAGTTTTGTAGTTGTCGTATGGAAATCGGTAAAGTGAAAAGTGGCTGGTTTTCTTGGTTGTAAGAATCAAGAGGTCGTTGATCCTAGTTTACTCAAGCATTACTGTAAAGGAAAAGGTGAGATGTGAAATAGACTGTGTTGATCTCTTGATGATAGCAATTTCAGAAGACTCAATGGAACTATGCTCTACGTTTTTGTTATATAACGTTATATTTTAAAATAATTGTTCATTATTATGCACTCAAACCACCATACTAGTAGCGGCTTATCTGCTTTAAAGTCTTTATAATAACGTTAAGTATAGAAAAGTGAAGTAGTTGCAGAATGGTACCTCTCAATATGGTCTTATCTACTTCTTTTGAATTTTCACTTTCTCCACATTCCATATATTTCGCAGTTGACTATAACGAAGTTTGTTCAATCAAATTTTAATAAATTTCATCAAGAATGGGATCTCAAAGTGGGAAAAAGTTGGCAGTGGCCAATACTTCCACTCTCAATCAGCTTCTTGCTGTTACCGGTGCGATCAATACGATAGTACTTGCACTGTTGTTTGTTCTTCAAAGACCAGAAGGCAAATTCCAGTTCTTTATCTTCTCAACCCCAGCTTGGGTGTCACAGTACTTACTTGAGAAGTTTGGAAGACCAAGCTTTGTTGACAACAGATTGGTTAAGCTGGGCCAAGAAATCAGTGGTCCAGGATTGTATGAGTATATGTTCGATGTGATTTATGTAACTTGGATACTCGATGTATTGTTGGTGTTATTTGGTACTAATAAGGTTTGGTGGTTGTATAGTATCATTCCAGTTTATGCTACTTATAAACTTTACGGATTTGCTGCTCCTTTCTTGAAGAAATCGAAGCCAGATGCTGCTTCCAAGGAAGCTGCTCCTGATAAGAGTAAACGACAGACAAAGTTGGAAGCAAGAAGAGAGAAGGGTAATGTAAGGTACAGATAATTATCTGATTATTGAACATATGAATATTTCTAACATTCCTTCATTATTTTGATGCTACAGAACTCATACTGGTTGTAATATGCCACATGAAACATATATGATGTATAACGTATGATAAATGATGAATGTTATGTACTTATTTTGAGTATGTTCTGTCGCAGAATCTATCTCGTCCACTAAAGTCCCTATAGTCACACGATAACTTGACAATTGAGTAGTACTAAATAAGAGCTTCAGCTAACTATATAGTCAACAATAAGTACAACCCCCTTAACCCTAACCAACTCAATACCTACCGTATACAATTTCCTATTGTCTCTCCAGTTCCTTTCGAGCCTCTTAATGAGAGTCGTTCGTGTCGCACCAAAATCTTCAAAAAGCTTATACAAAATTTTCGTCCACCACCAGCACCATGCGATTGAAAGAGTTGAATGCGTTCATCGATGCGGCGTCGGATTTGTTAGCAGCATATCCTTCGAGTGTCACCATCTCTGTTACATACTCCAACGAACAGAAGAAAGTCAAAGATAATAAGGTGGATAAGCCTAAGAAGATCTCACATACTGTTAAATGCAAGTTGTTCGAGCCTCGTAGTGGGAAGTGTATCAAGTTCCACACATCCAAGACAAAAGAGTTACTGAAGGTATTAGTGTTTTTGGGTCCTTTGGGAATCAACACCGGAGGTGTGAGGAAAGTTGGTTTGGCTTCGATTATGAGTAACACCAAGTTTGAAGAACAACCTGAAGTAAGTGAAGTAACTACAACTAAAGCAAAGGTAGATGAGGAAGATACAAGCGCACCTGCAAAGAAGAAGAAGAACAAAAAGAAGAAGAAGAATTGAGTATGATCTACCCTTCAAGCGACTAGATCTGACTAGATCTGATGGAGTATATTTAACATCTCCACTAAAAGGAGTTGAATCAAGCCTTTCCTGGACCGGTATGGCTCAGATTAATATCATGATACACCTAACGAAACAAGAGAAGTATGACATCTGTTGCCTTTATATATTACCAGCTGTATAGACTGTTAAGTCATAGGATATTCAGACCATTTTATTCATGTAAGAACATTCTAATTTTAAATGAACATCCCCCTACAATTTAATAGAGTTTAGTAATGACTCGATTGGGTTACGGATGAATAAACCTTACCATTTAAAGAGGCTACATTGAATTGACGATATTAAACAAGCGATATACCTTCTCATTCCTTTTCAAGGACTGAGTTAATCAATTAATCATACTACTACTTAATACCTAAACAAACCTCTAAACCTCGAAATCAAGTTCCCACGCTTACCCTCCTTCTGTTCAGTCTCATCAACTGCCAATAAGCTGGGTTTGGAAATTCCGTGCGTGATCGAGTTACTTCTAGATCCGCTAGCCTTCACAGGTGAATTAGTCGCGGTCGTATCAGTCTCGCCCGATGGTAACACCGTAGAGTTGAATAAGGAGTTTGTAGGAGTATCGTAATCTTCAATCTTACTTTCTTCCTCCTCTTCTTCAGTCTCACCGCCATCTTCCTCCTGGATCTCGTGGTAATCGGTCACTGAGTCAGGAATCGAAACTGCCGCAAATGAAGAGCTGGAAGTTACTACCTGCACCAAGTGCTTGGAGTCGTCATCCTCTTCCTCATCGTCAACAGAAATAATCTCGTCACCGTCTTGGTCCTCCACCACTTCATACTCAGGAGTACTCTTGCTATCAGATAAGATGCTGTTTCCAGTAGTAGGCCTAGTTTCTGTTTCTGAATTGGTGTTATCAGTTGGGTGCAAAGTATTAGGTGATGAGACAGATTTAGCAACTGATTGGAGTTCAGATATCTTTAAAGGGGGAAGCTCTTCAGGAGACAACTCAGGTGAAGAAAACTCGGGCGATGACAATTCTGGAGAGGATAATTCTGCAGAGAACAATTCATGTTCACTCTTAGGTTGCGAGGGTGATTCAAATACTGTAGTATCGTCAGCAGTGATAAAGGTTGGAGCGACAGAAAATTCTTTCACCTCTTTAACTTCTTGAATTGGTTCTTCAGTCTCTACCTTTGGTTCATCCTTTGGTTCAGCCTTTGCTTCTTCAGCCTCAGCCTTTGCTTCTTCAGCCTCAACATTTGGTTCTTCAACCTCAACCTTTGATTCAACCTTAGGCTCAACCTTTGATCCAACCTTAGGCTCAACCTTTATTTCTTCAGGCTCAACCTTAGGTTCCTCTGTTACAACCTTCGATTGAACGTCCGGTTCAATCTTATCCTTTGGTTCTTCACTAACAACCTTGGAAGGAACCTCTGGTTCATTCTCAGAATTCACAGCAATCAATTCCTCAGCTTTAATCACATTATTCTCATTCCCATTTCCATCACTTACAACAAGATATTGTTCTCCTACACACCAATTGCCGTCAACAATAAACTTAAACAGAATATCCTTCTTTTCATCCAATGTGATCTTCTGCCGATATACACTGTCCGTTATCTCCGGTAACAGTCTAGTCCAACCGTCAAAGTCACCTGTTATCTGGACAGTGTGGACACCGTCCAACAACCTGGCTTAAGTTAGTATATGTCAATTTCAGACGCCTCGAGTGAAGTGAAACTTCGAGCTGCATGAACTATGCTTAGACATGTAGCCGCATACTTGCAGAAAGTACACAACCATACACATTTCATAATAATTATAACAACCAGATTATCATGACTCTCAGTCAGGTCTTTAGAAAAGCGACTTGAATAAATCAAAGAAGCCAACATCAAACAACCAAACTTTAAACGCTTAATTAAACAATCGAATATTACATACCATTCTATGTCATAAGTATAACTCATAAAGAAACAACAAGTAAACTAAGGAATTAAATCGAGGAAAATCCCTGAATTTTAAGGGTTTTGATTCCCTGATTTTGTGAGAGATAAGAAAGTTTCACATAAAAAGGAACACACACACATTATTCCAACAAAAATGAGGGAAAAAGAATGTAGATAGTGGTTGTTAAGTGAAGGGGTGACGAATTATACTGAGATGCGTGGTGGCTGGAGAGGCGTTTCTTCTGGAAAGCTATAATAAGAAGGATCGTATGGTGGAACGATAGAGAAATGTACGTGCTTTTGTGAATGATTGTGTGGCTTCGTATCTCGGAGATCAAAGATCGGAGTACTTTGGTTGGTTGGTGCACGAATACTTTATAGTCAAAATTAGGCTAATTACGGGTAATTTATTAGGTGTTTAGTTGTACCGGGTCTTTGTATGTTGTTTTGATTCCGGGTTACTAATCTTGTTGGGTAGTCATTTTTTCATGTTGGTTGTTAATGTTTGATGTTTATAGTTAGAGTCCGAGTTGGGGTTGTGAGTTGTACTGTTTTTAGTAGGTGTACAGAAAGAAAGTGCAAAGATAAGCTTACAATGACTTGGGAAACGTGTACAGAACTGAAAGAAAGTTATTTAATTCACAAAATGTCCTCAGAACATTACACAGTCTTTTTTGTTTGGGTTCCGATAAGCATTGTTCGCAAGATTTGTCCATGGCACTTGTTTATAATTAAAGAAAGATGCATCATTTTTGTTTGTTAGTCACGATTGTTTGCAGCCAATAAAGAGAATGAGGTAATTGTTTTAAAAGGAAGAACGAATAGAGAGAAAGAAGGATGAATGAAGTGCAAGAAGAGAAGTTATAAAGGTTAGAAGGTATTGAAACTACAATATTCCTTCCAAGAAGACTCGTTTTTTCTCTCGTTCATGCAAGTTATCACTTCTATTTTAATTTATAATTCTATTACTAAGAAATTATTTCATAGAATTTCTACTTCTTGTGCTTTACATTTCCAATACTTATCTTATAAACATTAACATTATTACTATTTTACTTTTTAAAAAAACTATATACTTCAATTCATCTAGTCATCATTCTCAACGGAAATATTTCACTCTGACCCAAACAGATACCACTGCAACCAATCGATACGCAATAAGGATTGCAAAAAGACCTCCGAAATAAGCTCCCAAATTAACATCCAACCCATAATACTGTAACACTTTATCACCAGTGTCAAGTTCACAAGCATCCAATCCACAGTCAAACACCTGGCCACGGAGACCCAACATGGCATTAATTCTAACAGAATATTTCAATGGTGAAAGGAAATTGATTCCCTTAAAAAATGCAGGCATATTGATAGACATAGTACCTCCCATGAAAATTGCAAGAATGACAGTAGTAGTCAAAACATTGGTTGCAATCCCCATGTGACTAAAACAACTATTCACAAAAATTCCAAGCGATTCTCCACAGTTCATCGAAACAAGAGCAGTTGCAAACATACTGAAAAACATTCCAGCTGTCCGTGGCAAGCCACAAACCATAACGATCATTGCAGAAAGGAAGAAACTTGGAAGGATTTCAGTTGGCAATTCATTTAACAAATATGAAAAACTGAATACCCCAACTCCATAGATCCCATCATTGTACTCTTGGTAAAACAAATCACGCTCAACAGGATAAATGGTGATATTATTAATCATACCAACATAGTACATGTTCAACACCTCTTGAACCAAACCCAACCTGTTATTAATACCCTCAGGGCCATTGCGGAGGGGTGCAAAAAATAGTGTGTGAATAATCGAAAGGAATATTGTCTGCCCTGCACGCGATAAAATGATATCTTTGGAACGAATATTGTTGAGGAAAGATCGTTTGATAATCGTTGGAAACGAGATCCTGAAACCGGTAGGATGGAAATAGAATGATTTCAAATTGACCAGACATCCAGCTTGTTTTTCTTGAAATGTCTTTGCTTTCTCAACTGCCCAGATATCAGCCAATCTACTAACTCTGGTTTCCATGTCTTCTGTTGTTTCCACGTCTTTCCTTGACAACAAGTCCATCATGAAATCAGCAATATTCATTCCCTTAGGAACAGGATGTCCAATTGCCAGCAAGTATCTCAGAATGTTTTGTGTTGGGCCTTCAAATACTACCCTTCCGCCTGTGGCTAACAATAACACTGTCCCAAAAGTCAAAAACATCTCTTCGTGAGGTTGATGGATTGTCATGATGATGGTAGTGTTCTTCTCATGTGCGAGCTCATTAAGCAAATTAACAATACTGGCTGAAGTGGTGGAGTCCAACCCAGATGTAGGCTCGTCCAAGAACAAAATTTTAGGTCTCAGCAACAACTGAATTGCTATTGATACACGTCTCTTTTCTCCACCGCTGATACCTTTGATGAATTCGCCTCCAATCAATGTGTCTGCACAATCCACAAGACCCATGCTTCTGATAATTCCCGATATAACACGAGGGATCAGACTGTGCTCTTCGACTGGTAACCTTAATTTCGCTTGGTAAAACAAGGTTTCACGAACAGTAAGACGAGGTATCAACGAGTTGTCTTGTTGGGTAACATACGCAGAGATTCTTGGAATATCATAACGCGATACCGGCTGGTGGTCGTTGAAATATATTGATCCCTCCAGTGTAATCTTTGAAGACCGCTTCGATAAAAAGTTAAGTAAGGTAGTTTTCCCACTTCCACTAGGTCCCATGATCACGTTCAATTTACTGGCCTCAAACTCGGCATTGATGTTGTGCAACAATTGCTTCTTCTTATTGAATCCTGTCTTGACTGAAAGATTTACATTGTGGATAGAAACATCGATCCCATCTTCGATAATATGATCAGTTCCAGCGGATGTAGTCTGTGCACAAAGAACGTCTATGTCTTCTTTCTCATCTTCATCTCCTCCAATTCTGTTCTTCTTTTGCTTGGAAATGGAAACTTCAAATCTCAAAAAGTGGAATGCAAGAATTGATAAGGAGCTGAACCCAACAAACCATGCAACTAAGATTCCAATTGGTTCATTAACCCAATTTTGGGGGAACCCTAACACATTCAACTGATAATTACCTGAGTACTCAGCACACTGAGGCGAATTATGATCGCCAGGACAATCTCCCATCCAGTCGGTAAATTGATTAGCAGTTAATGCACCAAAACCGTACCAAAAGTATGTGGTATATTTTGCCCATTTAACATAAACCGGCATTGTCTTTGCATTTACAAAGTATCCACATGCACTATTTTGCAACTGATAAAATGCACTAAGAACCAAAGAACTGATGTTAAAATTAGGCAGGATAGAAAAGATGAATGTCGAGGACGAAATACCAACCATATACGTTAAAATGGTTAACGCAAGGTAGATACCAAAATAACTAGCGTCGCGGTTTCCTTCAGGATCGTGTAAACGCAAACCCCACATGAAGTAAGTGATACATGCAAAGCCAACTGACACTGGGAGATCTTCCAACAATAATTTGCCGAATCTTCTCAGGATAACAAACCCAATTGGAGATACGATGTTTTCAGATTGTTCTCTGTAGAAGAACATACCATCACGCAGCCACAACCTTTCCAAGTCGAACAACATAGGACAAAATCCTATAACCTCGAGCATAACGTAAAGACTTGAGGTGATGGATCTTATTCCAGCCAAATCTTCAGAAACTTGGTAGAATATAAGGCCCACTGCAAGAGAAAGCATAATACTACCCAAGTTGAATGCTAAAAGTGCATATTTGTCTCTGTAACTTAACTTGAATGTTCTTTTAGTTAGAACGACAATTTCATTCCAATATGAATGCTTGTGTGTGGACCTGAAAAGCAGCAAGTTGGCTTGGAATCTTGTACTTACTTCTTTTGGATCCAAGTTCAAAGGAGTAGAATTGGTACTGGCTTTCCACTTTTGAACCAACTGGTTTATTTTGGCAACTGTTTCCAATTCCTTCAGCTTCGAGGAAGTATCCTTAACAGATAAATCCATAATATCTTGGAAATTTCCATTTTGACCCAACTTAAAGTATGATGAGGCCAGAAATACGTCACCAAAGAAAACCACACGGCCACCTCTTGTGAGTAAACACACTTTGTCAAACAATTGTGTGATTTCCGGTCTAGGTTGGTGGATGGACATTATAATGGTAAGACCATATTCAGGACTTGACAACTTGTAAAGGACACTGACCAATTTGAGAGAGCTTGAAGTGTCCAAACCAGTGGTTGGTTCATCCAAGAAAAGGATTGCAGGTCTCGAAAGAAGTTGAATAGCAAGCGAGACCCTTCTTTGCTCTCCACCAGATAATGTTGATGCATTTGACAGCAAGGAAGTGATAAACTTGTCACGCAAGTGAGCTAATTCCAAGATATCAAGCAAGGATTCGATGAGACTAGTCTTCTCTTCTTTCAGAACAGAAGAGGGCAATCTTAAATCAGCTTGAGTTTGCAACGTCTCCAAAACAGTTAAACCAGGGAGGAAAATATCTGTTTGCAAGAGGTATGCATGAGTTATATTCCCAGTTGATGATACGTAATCGATAGTACCATCGAAATGTAACTTATTGTTGGATATATTGACTCTTTGTGAAAGGGCGTTGAGAAGAGTAGTTTTCCCAGACCCAGAACCACCCATAATAGCGAGGAGATTTGCCTGAGGAAGGTCAAATGAGACATCGTCAAGGATTTTGGTTCTTGTAGGCAATGTCAGAGACTTTGCCAGCAGAGCCAGTTGTTTCAGCAGTACCAGCATTAATGGCAGAATCAAAACATCAGAGGCATCACTAGCACCGCTAGAAGTATGCTTAACACTTATCGAGAGGTTTTTAACCAGCAACCCAACTCTCTCTTCTAAAGGAATACTAAAGACACTAGAAGATATCATGGGGATTGTTTATTGTCTATTGGCAGTAAAAGATGAAGAACCTCATCAATATTTATATGACCTTGACAGAATTTAAAACTGCAAATTCTGTATGAGTATTGCACAAAATAACTAAATTGAAATAATTGGAATTTCTTACCCAAAATTTAACGAGAAAGAATGAATTGACCAACAAAGAGCAATTAAAGGATGTGAATGATCATTAAATTTGAGTTTGAGTAGGAGTACTCTATTCGATGAAGAATAGCTATTGACAGTTATATCAATACTATACGATAGCTGTCAAACTGATTGAATACGCAAATGCACATCTCACAGTGTAAGGCTGAGCTGTATTTTTGTTCTAGATTATTAACGGCTGCAAAAGATTAATAAGCCCTACCAAATTAGGAATACTATGCGAAACGTTTTGACAAGAAACAGTTGCGCACTTCTAGTGCGATGTACCGTATAAGGAAGAAAGAGATGACGTGATTGGAACATAGAGATGGCGACCGCAGCTAAATGGTTATTGACCCCAGACCCTTGAAGCACAATATTCTTGAAGCACAATTGTAAATTAGTAAAAAATTACAAAACATGTCCATTTGAAGACTCAAAATGTAACACTAGACGCGAAATCTAGACTGAGTTTGACATTTGTAAGATAAGGGGAAGAGTTATGAAAATGAATGAGGCGATTAAAATATGAAATGAGCAAGTAAATTAGATTTGGATTGTACGGATTGTTTGTTGGGGTGGGGGTTGGGCAGCAAAGAAGATAGGAGTTAAAGCTGTCAAGTGAGAGGTACATAGTGAAGTCGTAGGTCAAATCTAGATTCCATAAGCCATTTGTAATTCAAGAGGTGATTATAAGTTGAAATTAGCAAGTAATTGTTTTAGACTTGGAATACTTGGATTGTTTGTTTGTTGGGATGGGGTAGGGTGTAGAAAGAAATAGGAGTTAAACTCGGTGTTAATGAAGAGTGAAGTGGTTAGTTTTGATTGTTTCTCATCAAAATTTATCCTTGTAGTTTGATAATTGGAGAAAATGAAAAAATTTAGTTCAACTAAATATAGCTGAATCGCTGAATTTTGATATATTTTTAATAATGGGTTGAAGGTATTTCACGTTGTAAATTCTACTGACGGATATTAGACTTCAAGGTAGACTATTTGAGTTCAATGTTACTGTACAGGTTCACTTTCAATCAATAGCTACGCAAATCATCATATTTGTTGGGCTTCATTGTTAACCATTGCTCATCTACCGTTGCTTCAACAGAACTAATGAAATAAAGGTATGTGTAAGTTTTATTACATTTGTGTAGACTTCTTTATTGTACTTTCAAACTCTAGTCCATACCTGATCTGTTCAACAAATGCCTGCGCCGATCACGGAAATATGCCAGAGAGCTCAGCGTATCATAGCGCAGCCTTATTGTTTGCAAAACTTATTGAATAATTCAATGCACACAGACATTCGTAACCAATTAACCAAGAGGCTGTGCAGACTCTTTGTGGTCCTCGGACCTAACGATTTTAAGCAAAATCTAATACAACAATACGCTATAAACATAGACCGCTCTCTAACAATTGCAGCCCAGCCAATCAATGCCAACTACACACCAGAACCAATAATAAACAACATTGTTTTTTGTGGCTTATCGGTTCCTCTCTTAACCAATTGTGCACACCCTCACCTATTGTTTATAGAAAGTCCACTAAATTGAAGACCGACCAGTGTAACTATCTTTAAAATTGTGATTGAAAAGTATAAAGGACTAAAATGATCTACTTGGAGAATAAGGATCACAATTGTATATATATAATATATATATAAAGATAGTTCCTTACAATCTTGATAACTTACTTGCTTATATGATTTGTCTCATTATTGAGAACACATCATTTCAGCTATACTCATCCTCTTCACATATGAGATTCCCCTTGTATATCAATGATATTCCACTTTCCTAACTATCCACTCTCTCAACACTTTCTCTCTACCATTCTTACTCTCTTTCACGCACGCACACACACTTCAACACACCTCTTCAATTCCTATCATCTCTTCCCCCCTTCAATCATCTCCCTAACTTTTCACCCACGTGATCCAGATCTTGATCTCCACATCATAACCTTAAACCACACACTCTAACTACCAACTTACCAATCAATTCAATGAACCTTTCACCACTCCGATCCAATAAAACCTCTCTCAGCACATCTCTTCTATACAACATATTCTATACACCCCCACACCACTGCACTCCTGACCTTCTCCACTCCTTTCCTCTCAGCCCACAATCCCGTGTCCTCTAAATACGTTCCACGCGTCACTCTGTATACACTCCCATTTGACCCCCCCAAACGAACACCTGTCTGAAAAACTTTTTAAAACAACACACATTATCTTTAGTTGATCTTCAATTGAAACATGGCTAAGAAGAGTTCGAGTTCCAGTGCCAAACAGGCTGCGATTGACGCGTCTCGTGGAACACACTCGATATTTTCTGTTGATCCTGTTGCTGAACCTGTTTATTCAAAAGGACACCTTCGTTCTTTTCTTGTTACAAGTCCCACGTTACCAATAATTAAGAAGCGTCTGATTTCGGATGTACGTGAATATTGGTTGATCGCTACTCTTATTGTTGTTTCTCTTGTTGTGAGATTGTACAACTTGCTGGGTCCTGACTCTGTTGTTTTCGATGAAGTTCACTTTGGTGGATTCTCTCGTAAGTATATCTTGGGGACCTTCTTTATGGATGTTCATCCTCCATTGGCTAAGATGTTATTTGCCGGTGTTGGACTCTTGGGTGGCTTCAAAGGTGACTTTGAATTCAAAAACATTGGTGACAAGTACCCTGCCCTGGTTCCATACCAATTGATGAGACTGTTCCCTGCCGTTTTGGGAGTCGGTACCGTATTACTCAGTTACCTCACATTGAGAAACTCGGGTGTTAGACCATTGATTGCATTTGCCACTGCTTTCATGTTGATTGTCGAAAACTCGAACGTCACCATCTCGAGATATATCTTATTGGACTCTCCATTGATCTTTTTCATTGCTGCAGCCGTATACTCATTCAAGAAGTTTGAAATCCAAGTTCCTTTCACTGCTAACTGGTTCCGCAGTTTAGCTGCCACTGGTATTGCTTTGGGTCTTGCTGTAAGTTCTAAGTGGGTTGGTCTTTTCACCATTGCCTGGGTCGGAGCTTTGTGCTTGTACCAATGTTGGTTTATCATTGGTGACTTGAGCGTCTCTTCAAAGAAGGTTGTAGCACACTTTGCTGCACGTGGTGCTTTCCTCTTGGGAATCCCAGCCTTACTCTACTTCATTTTCTTCGCCATCCACTTCCTGGTTTTATCCAACGAAGGTGACGGTTCTGCCTTCATGACTTCTGCATTCAGAGCAGGACTCAATGGAAACAGTATTCCAGGTAAGATTACTTCACAAGTTGGTTTAGGATCTGTTGTTACCATCAGACACCTTGACACCCAAGGTGGTTACTTGCACTCGCACAACCACTTCTACCCAACTGGTTCTAAGCAACAACAAATCACCTTGTATCCACACTTGGACACAAACAATGACTGGTACATTGAACCTTATAACGACACCGTTTACAACGAAACTTTCGTTCCTTTGACAGACGGAATGAAGATCAGATTGAAGCACGTTAACACTGGTAGAAGATTGCACTCTCACGATGAAAAACCACCTGTAAGTGAACGTGACTGGCAAAAGGAAGCTTCTTGTTACGGTTATGAAGGATTTGGAGGTGATGCCAACGATGACTTTGTCGTTGAAATTGTCGACTACAGAACTTCCAACCCTAAGGCCAAGAAAACTGTACGTGCTTTGGACTCGGTTATCAGATTGAGACACGCAATGACAGGAAATTACTTGTTTTCTTCCGAAGTTAAGTTACCTGACTGGGGATTCGAACAACAGGAAGTTTCTGCTGCTGGCCAAGGATTGCGTTCCTTGACTCACTGGTACATTGAGACCAACACCAACAAATACTTGCCTCAATCCGAAGTAGAATTAGTCAACTATCCAAAGTTATCTGTATTGAACAAGTTTATTGAATCACACAAGAGAATGTGGAAAATCAACCTGGGTTTGACTGACCACCACAACTGGCAGTCAAGTGCCACTGAATGGCCTCTTCTTTTGAGAGGTATTAACTACTGGGTCAGAGAACACGCACAAGTTTACTTCTTAGGTAACGCTGTTGTATGGTGGGCTGCCTCTCTCTGTATCTTGGTCTTTGGATTCCACACTGCCTTCTCGGTAGTAAACTGGCAATTGAGCAAGCCTATTGCAACCAACAAACACGTCTACCTTTTCAACCAGCAAGCATTTGGCTATGCTTTGGGCTGGTTCTTGCACTATTTCCCATTCTTCATCATGGGTAGACAATTGTTCTTGCACCACTACTTGCCATCGCTCTACTTTGGTATCTTGACTTTAGGACACTTTTTGGAGATATTGACCACCTACACATTGGCTAAATGGAAGATCTTACAACAAGGTGCTTACGCATTTGTCTTTGGAATCACTTTATTGAGTGTTGTATTCTACGCTCACTTTTCGCCTTTGATCTACGCTAGACCATGGACGAAACTGCAGTGTGAAGCCTCCAAGTTTTCCAACTGGGACTTTGACTGTAACAACTTTTACGACACTATTGCCGACTACTCTATTTCGGCATCTATTAGCGCGGCAGAACCCACAAACGCCGCTCCTCTGGTAAACCAAGCTGATATTAAGGAAGCAAAGGAAACACCATTCGAGAAAGAAGTGGTTGCGGAGAAAGAGGCTGAAGAGTCGCCGCAAAAGAAACCTGAAGATGTGGCAGAGGAGGTGAAGAAAGAAGAACCTGTTGTCCCACCATTTGAAGAAGAAGAGACTCCAAAGAAGGAGGAACTGGTGAAGGATATCCCACAATCGGAGTAGAGTTGACATTGTATTTGTAAAAACATGAACATGAACTCCACTAAGTGGATTTTGTTAAGAATTTGTAGTGCCTTTTGAAGGAGAGTGTAGTTGTAGGAAGATGACGACTTTTCCCTGTGTGAAGTGCTTCTCGTTTGCCGTAGCTACCATTATGTGATAGGAAGAGAATCAATAGAGACTTTAGAAAGGAATGAATGAATGCAGAAGTGAACAGTTGCTGGTTGCAAGAGGATTAGCTTTTTGCTATGACAATATATTTATGCGATGACTTGAATTTTATGGATGACTTTATCTCTAGGCATTGAAACATATGATAAAGTGGTATAGAAATCCTTAGAAAAAGGATGAAATATTTAAGGCTTACAAGGAACTCCAGAAGAAGTGCACAATGCTAATATAATCTTATTAGTTGACTTCCTTGAGTTGCATTTCAAGTTCTAGCAGGATCGAACTCCGGTTACTCTTCTATACAAAATGTAAAAAATAAAGCCCGATACGGGGCTCGAACCCGTAACCTTTTGATATCCTTATTAAGAGTCAAATGCTCTACCGATTGAGCTAACCAGGCATCTCTATATTGCTTGCACAGCTATGTATCAACCAATTGTGAAGAGCAGTTTAATAGCTCAGGTTGAACTGTAATTTTTTTTTAATTAAAAAAAAGTTAAAACGCAAAAAAATAAATACGAAAAAAATATCGCTGTCCCGAATAGGGTTCGGCTCATTTTGCAGCACTACTAAAGGTATGCGATTCGGGTAATCTCAAGTACTCACGGTTAATATTTCACGTTATAAGTCAAGTTTATCGACGGTAATCCTATGGATGAGATCAATAGATGTTACAATTTATAAAAATCTACCTTACAATTCTAATACCCTTTCATGTTACAATTTACTTAATAGATACTCAGCTAATCCATATTCACCAACATCCTTCCTTTCACATACATTTCATTCTTCACTTGTTTCTCAAGCGTTGTATACAATCCCAATGCACACCTCACAAAGTCTGTCACCAAGAATCCTACCAACGCCAATGGTGTAGTATACAGCAACTTGCTAACGTCGTGGGAGTAAAAGTAACTGAATACAACTAATACGGAAACAACGTAGATGGCCAAGTTGGACAAGACTACAGGAGCTCCAAAGTTATCCTTTACTTCTCCTGTTTCTTCAACTACTTTACGGTTCTTTCTCAACAAGTAGTAGTTGACAATCTGACCAAACGTCCACGGCAGTAATGCAAAATTCAAAACAGATTCAACTTGGCTGCATGTCTCATGAGACCAATTATACTTTTGTCTCAAGTGATAAATGGACAGTGTAACACAAACGAAGTGAAGGAAGTAAGCCCAGAGCAGCCAAAGTGCAAGAACCCCAAAGCAGATCATCATACTCTTAAAGTTTCCATTCCATGGTTCTCTTCCTACTTCGTTTACTCTAACCTCGTTAAGACCTGCTTCATTCGGCTGGCGTGGCTCGAATGGATGATCCAAAAATGCTGGTCTTATGTTGACTTCTGGCTCGACTTGTGCGCGTTCAATTTCTTGCTCCTGGGCTTGTGCTTGTATATCTTGCGTTCCTTCTTCATCTTCCTGAACTTGTTGAGATTGTTGCGCCTGTTCAGCTTGTTGAGCCTGTTGCGCCTGTTGAGCTTGTTCTCTTGCCTGATGTTGTGCCTGTTCTCCTGCTTGAATTTGTGCAGCCAACTGAGCCTCCGCTTTAGTCGCTCTCTTCTTATCAATTGCATTCAACCACAATATGAACCATGCAAAACCAATATAAACAGTACCAAAGTCAAGAAGACGGCCGTTAAAATCGTCTTTAAATAGCATGCAAATTATCATAACAACGGGCCTTCCAATAAGTATACTGACCATGAGTACTGACATAAAAAGGATGACTCCAAATACCCATAACAATGCTACCAATCCAACACAGCGCATAATAAAGTTGGGAGGTTTGTAAACAATGACATATTCATACTCGTCATCGCCTTCATCTTCAAGTTCTTCATCTTCAGTTAAAGGTTTTGGTTCCGGAAGCTCTTCCAAGAGTTGGTCATCTTTGGTGACTGCAACAAACATGTGTTTGAGTGCCTGAGGGGATTTCATATCGGTAGCAGGGGCACGTACGTACGAACCGTCTGGCACAAAACACGCTGTAACCAGCGAATCTGCAGCAAACACTTCAAGAGCTTCGCTGTAACTTACTGGTTGCGAATAATCTGGTTGAGCAACTCCCATGAACTGATGAAACAAGTTACGGTAAACAATGTGTCCTCTTTCCTTAGAAATTGGCTTGTTCAAGATAAAATGCGACAACCGAAGTCTATGAGCAGTTAGTTCAAATACCTTCTGCCAATAAATCTTGCTGTACTTGGCTGTAACGTCGTACAACTCTTTATTTGGGATAGTTATCAGGGCTGCAACTATCAAAAATAAGGGCCAGCATGATTTAGGAGGCAACTCCAAGGGAAGAAATGCTGGAGGTGAACCCTCTGGTTGTTTAACTATATGTCTCAACCCCCAACTTACTCCTCCCACACCCCCAACGATGAATAGAGTGTAAAACTTACCACTCAAATAAATGCTCTTTAATTGCCCTTTGAAAGGTTTGATTATAGCTTCGTGTACAAATCTGTCATCTTGAGATCTGAGGAAGTACAAGACTCCATTTCTCATGATTTTGCTACGTGCCATTCCGACAAACAATGTTAAACAGAACATGTAAAATGTACCTGCAGACCAGTAAAAGAATACCCGGACGTAGGATTGCTGCAACACACCATAATGGGATGTAAAGAGCAACAAGTATGTTTTTTTGTCATTTGCCGTTTTCTTCGTGAATTCATGTAAAAGCAAAGGTGCGATACAAAAGTCAAGAAGCCATCCACAATAAACAGGGAACAAGAAAATCTCAATTGCAAACACTAAAAACACCTTTAGTGTCATGAAAAACTGAAAGAGAAGTGAATACAATCTCCTAGATTTACCTGCCACTGGTTTTTCGTTGACAGCAATGTTTTGCATGACCAGGTATAATACCAACAAGATGAAGCCATATCCAAAACCTAAAAAGATCATGCGTTCAACTAGTGAGTAGCTTGGGTTTTCCAATTTGATGAATACGTTCACAATGGTGGATATTGAAGGGAGGATAACATACTCCTTAATCAGTTCCATCAAGACATTGAAAAATTCAACTCTACTGGAAAACGACCACGACTGGAAATTGATTGGAACAAATTTGAAAATCCATTTGAATACTGTTGCTGTTAAAGTAATTTCCCATCCAATGATGTATGCAATGATCTTTCCAAACACATGTGGGACTAAGTATACTCCAAATAACCAGCCAAAGCTGAATAAGTCTGCTCCTGCCATGAGTACAAGAGGCACGGCAGGGCCGCCAACATTAAAGTTGAACCCTAACCATGCAAACAAACCGTCAAACCACTCTCCATCATTATTGTTGTTGTTATTATTACCATTGGCTTCATCAGCAATCATATCTGCTTCTAATGCCTGTAACTCAGCGTCCTCATCGATTTCATCCCTATCACGAACCTCAGGCTGAGGAGGAATGTTAGGTCCGAATCTCCGGTGGTCGTTCAAACGACCAAATAAGTTATTGAATTGATCATCTATTGGTACATTAATTTCTGGTGCATCATCATCCAACTCATCATCCAGATCAAAATTTCTATTGAAAAAGTTGTCGATTTCAGCTTCACGTTGGTTATCGTCATGATGTACATGTTCATGGTGGTCCAAATATTCCATTACATCAACTTGGTGTGAAACTTCATCATCTTCCAGGAAATTCTCAAGGGTTTCCATTGCTCGTTGAAGTGCGTCTCCAGTCAATTCATTTTTATTTCTAAGTTGTTGTTGTTGTTGGTGTTGCTGCTGCTGCTGCTGCTGCTGTTGGTGTTGGTGTTCTTCTTGATCAGGTTCCTGATTTTCTTGTTGATTTTGCTGTTCAACATCCTCGTGGTGTTGATTTTGCTGTTTAAGCATATCAAGCAAGGTAGGTCTAGGTTCCTTTCCAATATTCTTCAACAATTTTCTTGTATAAGCTTTATCTGCAATGACCCATTGACGTTCAAAGATCAAAACAGCCAATATGAAAACGCAAGTAATAATGTAACGCAACCCACTAAAGTAGGTGTATCTTATAAACAAACTGGCCTTTATAAAGAAGATGGAAAGCTGGGAAGATCTATTGAACAAATGTGGAGCAAGGTTGAATTCACCAAATAGCATTGCATCTATAAAAGTTGGGTTGTTGGCAGGTAATTTACCATCTATGATCATATTGAAAAACCTTCCCACGAATTTCCAAAATACAGGCACTGAGAACCCTAAACATATGACAAACAACACAAGAGTGATAGCTTTAAACGAACTAGATCTTGCCAACAGTGCAAACTTCTGAGTAACAAGACTAAAGGGGATTCTCAGAGGCATTTCACTATCATAAATGGTTTCAAATTGATACGTGGTGTGACAAATATCACACTTCTCAGCTGACTTATTTGAATGCTTTAACCATTCCATAAGACAGTCCTGGTGAACATACCGAATGGAGCCACGACACTTGCAAGGATGAGCGAGCGGCTGCTCCTCGGTCGCCTCACCTCGACATATGCGACACGAGAAATCGTCGGTCATTATGAGTGAAGGAGTGATTTAAAATCTAAAGTTAAGAGGAGTGCATAGAAATCTCCACATAAAAAGATGGAGGAGGTGGAAGGAGGTGGAAGGAGTTGGAAGTTGTGAAAGTGTAAGGTTTGTAAACGTGGAATTACAGCAGAGTCGTCATTACATGGTTAGAGTGTTGAAAGAGATTTGGATGTAGGTAAAGGTGAAAAATATGAGGTATATAAGGCTGTCTTAAATTATGGTTGATAAAGGATTTATTAGCGAAATATCATTTTCAATGGTGGGTGGGGGTGATTTGAATGGGAAAGTACGTAGATCAATGATTTTTGCATCTGTTGATCTCCAAGTAAAGAAATAGGAGAGTTACTAGCAGAGTTGTATGGTTCCTTTATCTATTGAATTGAATTAATTGAACATTTATACTTCTCCACAACATTCTTCTTTTTTAAGTTGACCACTGGTATCACATTCTTATTCACGTTGACCATTCATATCACATTCTGAATGTGATAATTAGGTATTTTGATTTTCACATTTTCAGTCTCTTCAATAGTCACATTCAATACTTGCTTATCTTCTTACTTCTTTGCTTTGCTCATACCTTTGTTACTATCTCTTTATTGGGACATCTTACTTTACTACAATTGAATATTTTACAGTTTATTCTTTCATCTTTAACCATTTCAATTTGCTTTTTAAATGCATATTCTCATTATTCTTATACCTTTATACTTCAATACTCACACACCTTTGAAACATTTGTGGGTTAGTGATTAGAAATTCATCACTTTTTCAGTTTCTTTTTCTTCTTTCTATCATTCTCCTCTTCTTCATCATCCTCGTCATCATCATCAAAATCTTCTTCATCTTCCTCCTCTCTCTTTCCCTTCTTTTCAAACCCAGGATTCTTCTCTTCAAACATTTTCTTCATCTTCTTAATGTACGAGTTCTGTTCGATGATATATTGGTACCTTGCCAATTTCAAAGGATCGTTTCTTAAAGCAAACACTAAATCATTCATCTTTATTCGTGATCTTCCTTGAGACTTAGAGTAGAGCATGGTTTCTTTACATTTGTTCACCAAAAATTCAACGAGCAACTCATCAAGCGTTTGAATTGTAGTTTCATTGGACACAGGACCATCTCCTAATGAATAGAGCAAGTTCTCAATATCCTTTGTAAAGTATTGTTTTCTCTTACGCTTCTTAGTTTGTGGGGGAAGTTGTTGTTGCATCGTATAACTATACGGTTGAGGAGTGGTGGTGTATCCGGACGTGAAACCAGGATATTGATACCCACTATACCCATACCTCTTGGGTCTATCGTCGTCCTGATCTGCCATACTATGTCTGGTTACTTGTGGTTTGGAATTATATTAAATCTTCTACATTCAAATTATTATGATCAACAAGGACTAATTATTATTAATGTGTCGTGTAAATTCTGCGACAATATTCTGACTTAAATAAGGTTTCACGTGATCTTTTCTTTGTGAGTTAGTTAGTTGGGTTGCTTGCTGTTGATGAATTAAATGGGCGTAGATTCGTATGAAGGAGACCAGAGCAACTGTGATGATACATGCGATTTAGTATTGGGAGGTGATCTATAATGAAATCGATTTATATTGAAAGGAATAAAAGTAGTGCTCTTTTTTGGTTGCTAAAGTTCTTCGGTGTTCCATAAAGCAACGTTGACAATGATTAGATTGGTGTACACAAGATGCAATCACGAATAATAAACAATCACTGTAACAGATCTCTATTGTTAAGGTCATCTTGTTGCTCTCCTCACTATCTCACTTTTCTGTACATTCTTTAGATATATAACCATCATCAACTCCCATGCACTTCTACACCTTACTGAATACATGAATCCATTACCATTCCATCATCCAAACGACATTCTCCACTTATTTGGCCATCATATCACCTTGAACCCTCCTATGCTTTAGCTTCACAACCATACCTGAATAGGCCGGTGGGGTTTATTTGGGGAGTGGCTGCAAAAAGTTCAAATTTCAGTACACTAAAACAAAAATTTTGAAGTATAAAGTGCATGTTGAAGTTAAATGTGTTTGGGGTATATCGGCTTCTCAAAACCAATTTTTTCTCATTGCCTTCATATTGTTCACATGTTCTTAGATCTCATATTCTCACTTCTCATGTTCTCATGTTCTCACTTCTCATATTCTCATTTCTCATATTCTCATTTTCATCTCATATCTCTTGACTTCACTACAAGTAGTATATCCATCATAGTTTGGATACTCAAACATCCAATTATTCTAACTCTCTACTTGGCTCACAAAAACAATTCTTAATAAATATACAACAGTATTAAACAAGTCAAATTAAATTAAACCTCCAATGGGTTTCTTTTGCTGAACTCCAAGATTAAATCGTCCTTAGGGAAGATGGTGGCGAACACCTTGATCTCTTCAGATAAAGCAGTCTTGTGGTGAGTCAACTCTGCATTCATAGCAATCTTACCCAACATACCGGTGAACAACATGACGACGTAGTTCTTACCCAAACACTTGTGAGGGCCAGTACCGAAAGGTAACCAGTTTCTGTTTTCCATTTCGTTGGTTGGGTTTTCCCATCTTTCAGGAATGAACGAGTCTGGGTCTTCGTAGACTTCAGGGTCGTGCAATGCTGGGTATAAGGTTGGGATGATCATAGCTCCCTTTGGAACAGTGTAATCTTTTGTGATAGGGAATCTCTCCTTAGCAATGTATGGAACCATGATGACAGGAGGTCTGTAACGTAAAGTTTCCAAAACCACGCTGTTAGTGAACTTCATTTCGTTGACCAAATCCAAGGACAATGGAACAGATGGGTCGTTGTTTCTGACAGCCAATTGTTCTTTTCTGATCTTAGCCATAATGTCTGGTCTGTCGGCGACGATTTGGAATAACCAGCACGCAAGAGAAGACAGGGCGTCTTGCAGCGCAAACAAAAATGTGAAGATAACTTCAGAGATTTCCTTGTCAGTAAAGTCTCTAGTCAATAATGCGGCGTCTACGTCTGCGGATTTCGATTCTCTGGCTTGCTTCATCAAGAAGATCCATTCATCCATAACACAGTTTGGTTTTCCACCAGCATTGATATGTTTCTTAGACATGGCAGCACACTTTGCAAAAATCAACATGGTTTCGTGTGCAATCTTTTGACCGTACCAAGTCTTGGTGAAAGGAATGATGATTGGGAAGTTAACCAACTCCAAAGCAGCGGTGATACGGTAGTAGTTGTCAGCAATCTCAGCAATTTGGTCTTCAAGAATGTATTCACCACAGAAAGTTCTTAATGAAAGAGCACACAAGAATTCTCTAAATTCAGGGAAAAATTCACGAGGTCCATCATACAGAATGAAACGGTCCAAGTAACTGTCCATGTACTTTTCTTGAACGTGGATGTACATTTCCAAGGCCTTGGCTGAAAACAATCCATTCAATGACTTACGGTAGTCAGAGTGGGCTTTACCATCAAGAAAAACCCAGTTGGAAGGTCTCAAGATTTTATAAGCAGCATCAACAACACAAGGTCTAACATACTTTGGAGAACCCAAAATCTTACGGGCCAAGTCTCTGTCGGAAGCGATGACAACAAACTTGTGGAAGATAGAAACACACGATAACTTACCAGAATCCCACTTAGACTTGTATTCCTCGAACTTTGGATCCAAGGATTCCAAAAATGGACCGATAATAGGCCAAACCTTGAGTGCCGGGCCAGCAATAGATCCCTTTCTAAATTGATACATAACTTGATCATAAGTTAATCCAACAATGATAAAAGTAACAAGCCACTGCCACCAAGACACCAGCGATAAATAACCTAAAGCATCCTGAACCTGAGGGTGTTCTAACCCGGTCTTCAGCAAAAGCCCAATAGGAGATGAAGTATTAGACATTTCTACTCTATAAACAATTATAATCTAAGTAAATAAGTATATATATAGGAAAAAATTTGTATCGTATAAACCCTTTTGTGTTTTTTTTCTTCGTACAAAGGAAGAGGTATCAACACGGTTGACGGACATGATGGACAATTGAACGTGATTGTATTGTAAGAGTTGTGTGATAATACAATAGAATGTGTGTTTGCAAAGCTACTGCTGGCGTTGTTGTGTTTTTTTATCTACGGTTAATATTGTTTATTGAATTAATAGGTTTCTCTACCCTCTAAGGATGATAGCTCATCATATCAACATTTATCATCCGAACTAGCCAAGGGAATCACGAGATGAACGCTAAAAAAAAATCAGGCAAGTTGGGTAGGGAACGAGAGGGATGCTTGGAAGAGTTTTGTACCAATCATAACGGGGAATTTATTCTTTGATTTCTAATTGAAGTTTTTTAAATGCACAAACACTTAAAAGTAGAAACGGAGTTAAATATGCTTTATGCAGGTTTGGAATTGAACTTCGGGAGGTTGGAGAAGCCGGGGGTAGTTGAGGAGTAGAAAGTTTAATACAAGGTTGAGAGGTTGGTTGAGCGTTGAGATGTTGGTGAAGCGTTGACAGGTTGGCTTAGGTTTGAGGAGAGAGGGATGAGTTAAACCGATCTTCGGATTAGTTAAGACCCTTTAAAACCGCACTAAATACATATTGTGGCTCTTGGATTACTAAGAATAGCGTAATCTGGTCTAATACCTTATATGTTTAGTTTAGTTGTTAGTTGAAATGAAGTATAGAGTGGTTCAATCATTACAAGCACAAGCGTAGAGAGGAGAAGATGGAAAAATAGGTCCATATTTATATTGAGAATGTTCAAATTACTTGGACATTTGTAATGGAAGTATGTGACGTAACTTGCATGAAGAACGGC
The DNA here is from genome assembly GCA_030568835.1 of Kodamaea hsintzibuensis (nom. inval.). NCBI lineage: Eukaryota > Fungi > Ascomycota > Pichiomycetes > Serinales > Debaryomycetaceae > Kodamaea > Kodamaea hsintzibuensis (nom. inval.). The sequence continues at coordinate 52,604 of JAJMJA010000032.1, forward strand.
ACAATAACGGGGCACAAGCATCCGAATATTGCATTCAAGTTCTTGCATAAGTTGATGAATCCCCCGAATATAGCGTCTTTTGTACTTTTCGGGGGTTTTGCTACTTTGGTATTTGATATATTTTCACATTCGTCTATCAAAGTAAATTTTAGTTTAAGCAGAGAAGTTCTCATAGATTTCTAAGAGGAGTTTCCACAGAGAAGTTTGTTTGTTACTGTAAATTGATAGTATGGCTGGCACATTACTCTCGTTAAAATTTCGGCGGACAGATCAGAAATTAGCTGATCTTCAATCTATTATCTTATTGTTAGAGTGCCTTCAAGTGTGGCGAATTCGGATTATTGTTATGATCTCATAATAAATGCGTGCATTACAGGTAATATGGATCTTAGGTCTCTTATACTCCTAAGATCTCTCTTACAAGTATCTCTTGTTCCTATCCTTACATCTCTCTTCCATCTCTCTGAAATTCCTTACAAAATTCTCTAATTTGAAATTTTATAATTACATAATCGATTAGTAAGTGATTAGATAAGCTATTAGATAAGCTATTAGATAAGCATCACATGATCTGTTGCATCACATGACCATTCACGCGACTCAAATTCAACAACAAAAAACTCGCCACCGTTAAATCTTAATAACCACAACCATGTCCAGAGAAGATCCATTGAAAGCCGAGAAGGACTTCTCTTCTATCCTTGATGAGCAGTTACCTGTCATTGCCAAAATATCCGATTCAAAAGAAGCTGTTGATAAGTATCTTGTATTGGAAAAACAGACCAGACAATCCTCTGATTTAGCTTCGTCGAAAAGGGTTTTAGTCAAGATTGTTGAAACGTTGGTTGATGCAAAGGAATGGGACTATTTGGATGAATTGATTGTAAGTTTATCTAAGAAACATGGTCAATTGAAGTCACTGATCCAGTTATTTATACAAACTGTGATTGATCTGTTGGTCAAATTGGATGAATCCAACAAGACCGAGTTGGAGTTGAAAATCAAGTTGATTGAAACTATACGTACAGTGAGTGATAAAAAGATCTTTGTAGAAGTGGAGAGAGCTGTTGTGTCGAAGCAATTGTCTGAGATCTACTTGAAGCATTACAACGACTTGGACAAGGCAGTTGAAATCTTATGTGACTTACAAGTTGAAACATACTCACTTATGCCATTCAGCGACAAGGTGGAATACATTTTGGAGCAAATCAAATTAACCTTGAACAAGGGTGACTTTGGCCAGGCCAAGATCTTGAGTAGAAAGATCTTGATCAAGACTTTAAAGAACTTTGAGAAGGCAGAGGAATACAAGGCTGTGTACTTGAAGTACTTGGTTGATATCAACGTGCATGAAAACGACTACATTTCCATCGTCAAGAACATGTTATTGCTCATCGAACTCGACGCTGTGAAGAAGAGCGAAGAGTACCAACTGCTCTTGGTCTCAACCATCTACTACATTGTATTGTCTCCACACGACCCACACCAGGCCGACTTGATTCACAAGATCAAGAACAATGCAGTATTTAGCAAGAATGTAGACAAGGAAATTTTCTCATTGTTGGAAATCTTCACTACGAACGAATTGATCCACTGGTCCAACATCGAGTCGCTGTACAAACAACACTTGGCAGCAACACCTATATTCACGTCACAAACAAACTACAAGAACTTGCAGAACAGAATCATCGAACACAACTTGCGCATCATAAATCAGTACTACCAATTCATCAAGTTGGACAGATTACTGTACCTCTTGCAGTTGAATGCCGAAGACACCGAGCAGCAAGTCTGCGAATTAGTGAACAAGGGCATGATCAACGCAAAGATCAACAGACCACAGGGAATTATCAAATTTGACAAGTTGGTTTCCAAACCTGTTGCTTCAGAAAAGCCAAGAAAGAAGGCACCAGATGAACCTGAAGATTATAAGAATCCAAAGGACGAGGCTATTGGAGATGCACAAGTCAATGAGCTCTTGAACGAGTGGTGTTATGACGTAGACAAGTTACTCGAGGAAGTGGACAGCATCGGCCATTTGATTAATAAGGAGGAAATGATGTATGGAATTAAACAGGTGGTGAATTAGTCTATAGTATAATTTCATTAGAGTTTATGAGTTGTAGATAGTTTGTAAGAAGGGAAATCTACATTTATTATTAAAATCAAAATATATTGCTGAACCTTATTCTGAGTTCCTGCATGGATCTTACATTTTTGCAGCCATTCTACTCATATTTTATATACCCAAATTAGATCAATGCACAACCAGCTACCACTCCCAAGAGGGCTCCATAGTTGCTCCAGTTGATCTTAAAGTCCATCGTACCAGCGTTGGCTTTGCTTGTGCTGGATCCGCTTGCGGTAGCAGAGGAGCCAGACTTCGAGCCAGTAGTTTTCGATGGGTCACCCTTTCCGGTGGAATCCACGTCGTTACCCTTGGCAATACATGCCCATTGTGTCAGTGCATTGAACCCGTTTCCTGATGGTTCAGAGTCACCGTTGATGAATTTGAGTGCTCCCTTAGGGGTGTCTGGCAAGGTAGCAGTAGCGTTCCAGTTGTCGGACTTTGCTGGACAGTCTGAGTGCTTCAAGTCGGAATGGTATCCACCGTCTCCCAGGGGGTTCTTGGTACCTGCGAAAGCCTTCTTTAAGTTGTCAAAGTCATCCAAGGTGGAGACTTCACCCTTCAGTGAGATTTCAACCAAACCGTAGTTGGATGGTTCTTCAGAGTATTCGTAGACAAGACCACCAGAGAAGACAGGAGTCATGTCAGTGGAGTAAATAGCAGCGATTTCTCCAAATGGTCTTGGAGTAACCTTGTTACATCCAAATTCAGAAAGGAAAATTGGAATCGAGTAGTTGGAGTAGTCCTTGACCTTTTCGTCGTAGCCGGAAATCTTGAAACTGGACTTTCCACACCACGAGTAGTCGTTGAATCCAAACATGTCGGATCTAGCATCTTCGTCATCTCCACAGTTGAAGTAGTGGGCTGTTTCTAATCTGTTTTCTTCAACGTCAGCAGCGGAGTAACCTGTTGGGACTTGTCTTAATTTGTTGTTTTTCATGTATTTCTTCATGTCTCTAATGACAGCCTTGACGTAGGTTGCTGAACCAGTCGACTTTTCGTCGTTGATGACTTCGTTTCCAGCAAAGAAACCCAAGGTGTTGTCGTACTTGGACATCATTTTAACTGTGGCGAAGACTTCTTCCAAGTACATGGTGTTATAAGAGCACTTGGCGTCGTCTCTGGCAATAGAAGCATTAGGAATGTTGACATCCACAACAACGTAGATACCAGCATCAGACAACTCCTTCATACATTCATCGTGATCAGCAGTGTTGTCGACAGAGTAAACTCTGATGGTGTTTATACCCAAGTCTTTGAAGTACTTGATATCACGCTTACACACTTCAGTGTCAGCAAGAGGATCCTCCAAGTTGGAAGATCCACCAGGTTGGTAGTCAACACCTCTCATGTAGAAACGATCCTTTCCAGCAAAGAAAGCATTTCCTTTAACCTCAATAGAGCTAAGCGAGGAAACCGAAACGGCAAGAGAAAGCAAAAGAGCAGCAGACTTAAAAATCATAGCGAGTGTATTGGTTGGTTGAAAGATGGACCAGCAGCCTACAGTCTATTTATACAAATCACACACGCAAGAAAAGTGCAAGTGTAACAAAGAAAAGTTAAGAAAAATAAGAAAAATACCGACAGTCGCTTCGTGTAGTGCTAAGAAAAACAGGTGAAAATCTCTTGAATGTTTGGGCGAATATCAGTGAAGGTTGTTAGATGTGACTGTTTATTAATAGGTATATTGATCTAAATGAAGAAAGATCTTAATATCAAACGATATCTAGTTAAGCCCTCTTTTGAAGGGTCTTTTTGCAGTCGTTTTTCGCGAGAAAAGTGTTGCTGCAGACTTCTAGAGGCGCAATAAGATTCACGTCCTGCTTGCATATTGTATGTCCTCATACAAACATGTAACAAAATCAATGTAAACAAAGCCTCACATAGAAGTCGGAAGGACTAGGCTTTGTTCATTTGGGGGTTTGTAGCCGTGTATGTGTGACGATGAGAATGGTAAATCTGAATGTAGATTTGTGAATGTACATCTGTGAATGTAGCTTTAGTGAAGCTATTGTAAAGATGTTTTGTTTAGTTAACGAAACATGAAAATTGAAAAGTTAATAATAGGAGGCTGGGTAATTTAGAAACTGTCTATGAAATGCCAAGTTTTGGTGGTTACGAGAGGGATGATGGGTGAAAATTTATGAAATAGGTATTTATAGTGGTGGATCACGTCTGAGGTGATGAGGATGGGTTTGAGGATGCTGGTTGTGGTGAATGATGGTGGAGGTGGAGGTGGAGTTGGATGATGTTGTTGGTGATGTGTAGATGATGTGTGTATGTGTGTGTAGCATCATGAAAGTAAAAGATAAAAATAGCTTACAGTAATGGTAAGATAGGTGTAAATGATTTCTATTGAATCGTTTGCAAGAGACCCTTACGAGAAGATCCATGTGTCTTCATGATCATCTCAGTTGATAAGAACACATCAACCTTCATCATCTTTAAATATGAATGGTTTTTACACGACGTTAAATTTAGCAGCCAGTTTAAAGTAGATAAACTTGGACAGAGAAGTATAGTGACTATAACACTTGTTTATCTATAGCTACTAAGTTAACTTCGACGTCTCTTTATTGTTCGTATACTATCATCGACATTTCATACTCTGTTATCTTTCAAACCCCATTACATAATGTAACTGTAAAGTAAGAGTGATGCGGCTATAGAGGTAATGCCACATAACATAAGAGGGTTTACGTACTGCTGAATGTTTGACACCAAATGACAGTCCAAAATGGTCATGATTCCTTGCTATGGTACTCGCAAGCGCGTCCCATCACACGATGTCCCTACAACTTTTCATTGAGCCGCTCAAAGTCTCTCAAGCGAGCGTCTTTTGAGCGCCTTTTTTCTTCTCGCCAACAAATCAAAAATTAACCACCAAAACAACACCATGGCTTCCCAGATTCATTTTCTTGACATCAAGGGCAAGCCCCTTTTGAGTCGGGATTACAAAGGTGATATCCCTTCAAACACCATTGAAAAGTTCCCGCTTTTGCTTTTGGATATGGAGGCTACCATGGAAGATGGAGAATATAAACCATTCATCAACTCGCAAGGTATCAACTATATCTACATTAACCATAACAATTTATACTTGTGTGCGTTGACGCGTAAGAATGAGAATATAATGGCAATCATAATATTCCTTTCCAAGTTAATAGAAGTGTTGACTCAATATTTTAAACTGTTGGAAGAAGAGTCGATCCGTGACAACTTTGTCGTGATCTACGAATTGCTCGACGAAATGATGGACTTTGGTATCGCTCAAACAACAGACACGAAGATCTTGAAGGAATACATCACACAAGATTACTACAAGTTGATAAAGAAAGCACCAAACCACTTGGTACAACCTCCAAACGCAATCACGAACCTGGTGAGTTGGAGAAAAGAAGGAATCACATACAAAAAGAATGAAGCGTTCTTGGACGTGGTGGAATCAATCAATATGTTGATCAACGCAAACGGACAGGTCTTGAATAGTGAGATCTTGGGTGAGGTCAAAATCAAATCACACTTGTCGGGCATGCCTGATCTTCGCTTGGGACTCAACGACAAGGGTATTTTCCTGAGCGGCGCTAACGCGGAGGAACAACAGGCCAACCCTAAAGGGATTGAGATGGAGGACATCAAGTTCCACCAGTGTGTACGCTTGTCCAAGTTTGAAAACGAACGTATCATCACTTTCATCCCTCCTGACGGCGAGTTCACCCTCATGTCGTACCGCCTCTCACTGGCTCAGTTCCTCATGAAACCTCTCATCTTGGTTAACTGTAAAACCAAGGTACACAAGCACTCACGTATCGAGATCTTGTGTTCCGTAAAAACTCAGATCAAGAAAAAGTCAACGGCAAACAACGTTCAAGTCATTATACCCATCCCCGAAGACGCAGACACACCAAAGTTCTCGCCAGAATACGGAACCGTGAAATGGATCCCAGAAAAGTCATGTCTCATATGGAAATTGAAAACATTCCCTGGAGGTAAACAGTTCCACATGAAGGCCGAGTTGGGCTTGCCGGCTGTGACAGACCCTGAAGACTTGGTCATCAAAAAACCTATCAAAGTTAACTTTTCAATTCCTTACTTTACCACCAGTGGCATCCAGGTGAGATACTTGAGAATTAACGAACCTAAATTGCAATACCAAAGTTATCCATGGGTGAGATACATCACCCAATCGGGTGATGATTACACGGTGAGAACAAAGTAAGGAGGACTAGAGTAACATGAATTAGATTAACCTTCCTAGGGTAGCTATCGGATGAGGCCAATCCTTAGTTATTGTAGGTACTTTTTGTTGGCATAATAGAATATTTGGAAGCCTAAAGTGTAGATTGGAGCAAGAGATGCTCTTGATTGATCTGTTAATTCTCAAACTCGGTTTTGGATCATCATGTTTGACTGCTTTTGTGAATATTGTAGTTCTCTTTTCACAGAATAACCAGCAGCAGTTGGAATCAGTACAACAACATTTGAGATTTTGGTAATATGTGACCATCAAAGTGAATTGATACGTTAACATGCTTCACAAAACGAACCATTCCATGGATGAACTAACCAATTATTGGCCATTGATAATTTGGGAATACAGTAGTTCGGAAACAGGTCCGTTAATTATCAGTCAATAATTAACCAGGTACGGTAGCTACAGAATCTCAAGTATTAGTATTATGATTTGAGGAGTGATTTGCCCTAATTAGATATTAAGTTGTTTATTCCTAAACCATAAAGCAGTCTCAGAGAGAAAGTTGCTATTTCCATGGAAATAGAACACGATAAAATAATTTTGCAGCCATACTCGAACAAACTTATACTAATTTGTCTGGCTTCAAAGTGGATTTGCCTAAACACTTTATTGGACAATACTAAGCAAATGCTTTACCGTTTAAAGGCGAATCGGGGAGGCAGGAGGATCATGACGTGGCATCTAAAGAATGTTATCCAAATTGAACTCTTTGTGTCAAAATGGTAGTTTTTTACTTATTTGTTGAAAGAGAGCGAATTTTATTTTAACTAAGAATTATTTGCAATTTTTGGATACAATTTATTAACGTATTATTGAAAAAGATTAGAGTTCAATACTTGGGTTGTGCTGTTACACACAATGATAATAATTACTACTACTACTTTTTCAGTCTAGAGTCTAGTTGAGTAAATGTTTTACTTTAAAATATTGCCCACGATTCCATATTCTTAAAGTGTTTTATCTAATTGACAATTAATAGTTCGCGAGTAGCTATTCTGTTGATTCTGTAAACTGCAGTCACATCTATTGATACTGTTCTATAGTTGACAGATTATAGTGCTGAAAATATTTGATAATCAAGGCCCATACATAGTTTCTGTTGCTTTGTCTTTTAGAAATTAATTCCACTCTAAAATGTTTCTTATCATGTGTCTGCTCGTGTTCTTGTACCTCATCTAGTTGTAACTGGCATCAAATCTACCACTAATTTAGTTGGCTTTATCAACACTTGGTAAATATTCACTTGCTCTAAAGCTTCCCATGTGCACAAGCTTGTCGTTAGTGTGCGTTGCATTCAAGTTGGACATTTTATTTTTTGCAGCCAATAGTTTTAACAAATCGCTCACTAAATCATTCAAATATTCTTTGGGGCCTTACATGTATTCTACTAATTGACGAGTGAGTGATTATGACTGTATTTATTTGTTGTCTATTATCTATTCTGAGCTTGCATCGGTTAACGATATGGCAGTTACTGATTTCTCATTACCCTTTTCACTTACCACCTCATTAGCCTTTAATTTCTGATCAAGGAACTCTTGCGGTGGCACCTCACCGTTAGCACTATTGTAGACATAAATTCCATGGTTCAAAGCAGCAGCCCTCTCGTCTCGCTTATAGTACCAATATGCGATAACAAGGAAAATATTGTAACCAACACTGAATCCTGCAGCAGAAGAAAAACCCTTGGGGTACCTTGGTGCTTCTGTCGTCTGCCAAAGTAATTTAGAAAGCCACGCATTACTTTGAAGGCCAACAATATAAACTGAACTGAACATTATGGCCTTGTAATTTGCATCTTCTCTGACTAAGTCGTTCAACATTGGGTTCAAAACGGAAGATTGAGCCCAACACCAGTACGCCAACATAAACCCTGCCCACTTTGCAGGCTCTGGTACGTCCCAAATTGCCAAAATAGTTGCCGAAACGAAGTTCAAAGTCAAGGAGAAGAAGCACATCCCGAATCTTTTTCCGGTTATGTCTGCTCCAATGCAACAGAAAAGAACGTAGGCTACTCCCAATCCCGGTGGAATTGCAGTCAAGTTGTTCAATTTCTTTAAAGAGTACCTGTCCAAGCTTTGCAACCAAAGAGCAAATGACCCAGAACTAGCCAGGTTCACGTTAAAACCGCAAATAGTAATCAAACTGAAAATGTAGAATTGCCACGATGTTAAGAGTTTCTTCCAAGTTGGCCAGTGGAAGAAAGATTTAGGGGTCAGGGAAACGTCCGTTCCATTTTCTCTCATCCTCTTACGTGCATAGAGAATATCTTCATCCGAAAGAAACACCAGGTAAGGCTTCTGAGGTGTACCTGGGTGGAGGTACAAGGACAAGATAGCGACTCCAATGGACATGGCACCGTTGACAATGTACATCACCTGCCATCCGGCCAATCCTCCAGGGTTAAGGTTGACGACAGCAGCTTGCAACAAGCCCGAGGTCAAGATACCAATGAACTGTCCACAGTAGAAGATAGCACCAATCAGGGAGATCTCGTGAGGCTTATACCACTGTGACGCTGTAAAGTGGAACAAAGGAAAGAAAACAGCTTCAAAGAAACCAATAAGGAATCTCAAACCCAAGAGCTCGCGGCTCGAGGTTACTTTGTAGGTGACCAAGGTTAAAATAGACCAGATCAATTCGCATCCAAACAACAAGTAAGGAAGACTAACACGGGGAATAGCGTACATACTTGGGATTTGCGCGACTATATAACCAACAAGGTAGAGAACCAGGGCATTGATCAAGTCGTTACCCCCCAAGTGAGCGTCCTTCTTCATACCAGACACATATGCGTTGGTCAAGTTGGAAACGTCCAAGTAGTTAATCCAGTAACCAAGCAATGCGTACAAGCCCACAGTCAAGTCGAGCTTGATGAGCAAGTTACGTTCCTCGGTGCTGTAAGCCCTGTCAAACCATCTGTATCTCCACCAATCCTGGTTTGGAGTTTTCGCTTTGGGACGTCTGTACTCATACTCGTCAAAGAACTTCCATACCGATCTATCTTTCTCATCTCGCACTTCCTCGATTTTAACTACTGTTTCCACAGAGGTTGTGTCCACATACTTTTCTTCTTCAGTATCTTGAATGTTCCTATAGTGGGGGATGAACCTAAGCCAACTAACCATTATTGCTGATGATTCAGTATACAATAGGAATATCTAGCATTTATATGTCACTAGCATGCTCCACAGTTTTCGTTAATCAGCTTGAATACTAACTTTGCAACCACAATTTTAAGATAAGTCAAAAAATTTCAAAATTGACATTGACGTGCGGGAATCACTTGGCCTTTTTTGATGTGTAATTGAGTGTGACATCAGATGTGTTCTCTTCAGAGGAGTCTAGTATTGTAGGATAGGTATAGTAGACAATGTTGTGGCTTCTTAGTGGTAAGGTTGGTGAAGTAGATCCATTCATGACGAATTAAATTAAACTAACGTCCCATGGGGCTTTCACCCCTAGCCCCCGGTTATGTAGCACAGATTGCCGATCTTCCTTCTAGGAATCCGCACAACATATCCGCAAAAAAGTAACCTTTGTGTGAGTCATATAGTTAATTTAAAACTGTGGAGCTTGAGTTAATCTAAATAATACCGAGCGGGCGGCCCAAACTAAGTGGCTTTCCGTTCATTTATTCAAGGAATTATATTTATGTCAAGGTCAAAAAATGTCTGTCAAAAATTAGATTGCTTTGGGAATTCGCTGCTCCGTTTCAGGCTTATCCTTTATGGACTTATTGGCTGCAAAAAAAATACCCGGAGCTGTATCTAGATAAAAACTGTGGCTGATAAGGCAATTAATTAGCGACTATCATCACAACTAATTTGGAAGTACGAACCCAACGGTGAAGATTTACTTAATCGGAATTCAGGATCCGCTCCGTAGGATCGTTCGATAATGTCTGCATGGTGCTTTTAGTCCGGAGTAATATATAATTTAAGATTGTGGGACGAAAAGCGTATTAGCCAGTAGCCATACCCTCCTGTGGAGTCGATACACGAGATGGAGGCGTTAAAATTTAGAGGCGACTCCTCGGACTTTGAGAGCAGTTGAGCTGTTTTACGAAATTGATATTACCTCAACTTACTCCCTCCTCCATCTGTTCGACTATCCCATCAGTTGTTTCCAGAAGCTCATGGAATTTCATCCAGCAATGTTCAAACTTGCATGGCGCTTATTTACACATATTCACAAGAGAACAAGAGTTTGGACAATCAAATGCAAAGCGGCCTCTAAATTGGAAACTACAAAAGCAGCTCCACCTTGGAGTCAAAGCTGAAGATGTCGAATAGAATATACTTTCATAAACTTTTCCTCTCGCAAACTGCTCCGCCAGAAATTGAATAACGACTTCTGTAAAGAAAGGATCTTCACCTTCATGAGAGGGCCTTATCTTGTAGTATGCCCAAAGCTGCTTGAAAATTGTGAATTACTAGGTGCAAAAAGCGAACTCTTTCGAGAGAGTATCCCCAAAGTTGTCTGAATAACCTACCAAAGATACAAGTTGCCTGAAAGAGGAAACTATCTCCAAGAAAGTGGGTCTAGTCTAGTCACAGAGAATTTCTAGTTACTTTGGTTGATGAAGGAAGACTCGGTAACACTCGGTTCAAATGGGGAATATAGGAACGAATTTTATGCCAATCCTACTGGCTGCTGACCCCGTAGTTAGGAATCCCCTATTTGAAAGATCAGTACAATCTCCTCCAATTCTGAAGCTTTTGGAAATTCAACTGCGCAAACACTCTAGTTTGAGCCACCACCACAAACAAGACTTGGTATCAACATTCCTAACAATGACAACAGGTATTTAAAACAAAGGTGTTCTTGCCCTGGCAAATCAATTTGCAGAAATAAGGTTTACTCAAGCTCACAAAGAGAAACAGTAGTATAAGGAGGCATTTTTAGGGATTACACCATCCTGAAATCAGTTGATATAACACCACGTTTGAAAAGAGGTATCTTAGACGTTGTCTCTAACGCTAGTAATATAGTTGGATTGCTTGGGGATGCTCACACACTTCCTCAAACGGAGAATGCAGCAGTAGAATTAGACTACAGGAGAAAGTTGAGAATATTCATGTTGGTACCCTGTAAGAAGAGATGAATCAATCTCTGATACCCCTTTATTTAATTGTTTGCATAGGTTTTAGGTTCAAAATAAAATCCATGGCACTAGTATCAGGAGTAGAAAATAGTTTGTGGCATACGTAATGTACTCCTCACCATTCTCATGTTTTGGTTGCAAAATTTCTGATAAAAACCAATTGATTAAGAAGGAACCCAGTGGTAAAGTTATTTGATCCCACCAAACAACATATGCAAAAAAGAATGTAAGCTTTGAGTTACTTCCTCTTACATTTCTTATCTAGTACACATATGATATGAAGCGTAAGGGGTGCACAACAATGAAAGACGTACAACAATAGCATCAAGCCTTTCTATTGTTTTGATTGTTGACAAGTTAGGTTTCCTAGGAAACATCAAATAGTCGGCTAACCATTCGCTGCTGAATAGCTTAAAATTACCTATCACCAGGCACTAAACAATAGAGAAATTTCCATTGTCAAGAGAAGGTTACTTGAATACTGAGCTATCTATTAATGTTAATTCCATTGCCATGCTGCTTCACAATCTCCCTCTAGGAGTCTTCAAATTAGTTGCTTCTTACCTAACTCCTGAAGACGCAATATACTTGATAGAAGATGATGTTATCGGTCAGATTGTCTGTGACTCCATCCTCCAACGTGTAGAGGTAGAAAAAACGGTTTCAGGAGGAATTGAGTTCTTGGATGACAGAATCAGAATTACTCCCTTCTTGTTTCGTACCTTCATAAACAACATCCCTCACTTCAAGCCAAACTTGCTTATAGTGCGGCATGTTGGTTACTTGGTAACAATTAAAAAAGAGTATCCTACGCTACTACTGCGCTTCAATCAAATCGAGTTCACTCATCATTTACCTATTGAAAAAGAGGAGCTCCTTGATTTCGACAAGTTTCTCTCGGACAAACTCTGTGGGGATCGCTATCTTCCAAACTTGCCCGAAGTGAAAATCAGGGCATTAGGATTGTCTGAATACTACAAGGGTCTGCTGCTATTGAACCACATTGAACATTTGAGTCTTTACCATGGGGGTTTCACTTATCTTCCCCCAGAATTGCTTTATCTTTATTACCCTGGAGCTCTTTGTGAAGATGACCTCCACATGATTCCGAACTCAATCACGAAACTTCGTGTTGATCGTATGGAGAACTTGAACTTGCAGCCACTTCACAACTTGAAGGAATTGAATTGCATGCATATGAGGGAAATTTACTTTCCATCAAGTTTGAAATTCTTGAAGACCACAGAACCTCCACATTGTCTGGTAGATCTTGAGACCTTAACTTTAACTTCCAGTTCCAAAACTACAAAAGATTTTGAGTTTCCTAACAGTTTAAAGGTACTTGAAATTCTGCTCCTAGCAAAGCAAAATGATCTTGTCTTTTTAGAAATACCCTCTGGAGTAGTCCATTTGAGTTTAGAATGCTACGACACCAATGCTTCCTTCGATCGCAATTCTAAAACAACTTTCCCCTTTACCTTGCAAACTTTAAAATTATGCATTGGATCAATCGACAGTTTGAAGTTCCCAAACAACTTGAAATCGCTAACCATCTTCAAGCTGAAGCTAAAGAAACTACGTTGTTCAGAAACTCCGAATCTAGTGACCTTAGACTTGAGAGAAGTTAAATTAGACGAATTGGAATACCCTGGTGGATTGAAGAATTTGTCGATAGTGAATTCAAGTATAAAACGACGCCCAAACTTCCCACAGACACTAAGGAAATTGAACATGTCAAATAACAAGATATCTGAGCTAACCAACGACTCCTTCTTGGGAATGAAAAAATTAAACCAGTTGGATATGTCGAACAACAAAATAGCTAAAATATCCAGCAACACCTTTATCAACTTGGCAGCACTTGCCGAGTTGAACTTGTCAAAAAACAAACTTAGAATGGACTCCAAAGTGTACTTGCCAAAAAGTTTGATGAGACTCTCTCTAGACTCTTGCAACCTAACCAACAAACAGTATGAACAGTTCGAAATGGAAGGATTGAAGTACTTGAGTATAAGGAAAAATAGATTGGATCTGCTTGATCTCTCTAACTTCCTCGAAGCTTCAGTCTCTTCGAACAATATCTTAGCCAGTCAGGTGGTACCTTACTGGGAAACAATATTCAGAGAGTTGGACGAACCTCATGATAGTCTTAAAGTCTCACAATTTCGTGTTTTGCCTGGTGTAGGGAAGATGTATAAAATCGACCCAGGTGAACACACTAGGTTTATTACCGTAACAACCGACAGAATTGAAATACATGGAACGAATGAAGATATTCGGATATCTCTCTTAGCCTGAAGATGAAGCCTTATAGCAGGAAACCGATGAATTGATCTGTTTTTCCGAATAAAAATTATGGTTGCAAATTTCGCAGCCAACCAACAGCTACATTGTCAATCAATGGCAACAATGCCAAGTCGAAGTGAGTAATGCTGAGCAGTCTTGTTTTTATGAGAAGTAGCTAGATACCTAATGAACGGTGTTGAAGTGTATTAATTTTTTAGGAATAGGAGAAATCAAGTGGCTACGATGTTAGAGTTTTAAGGCAATTCCATGACCATTTCTGAGGATGGTGGACTCTAGACATAACCAGTGCGTTAAGGGATTACTAGAGAGTTGGCTTTCTAGAAATTACATTTTAGTATACGATCATTGGATATGAAACTATTAGCAATTACAACATAAAGCCACAACACATTGTTTGAATGAATTGGTTTCCTTAAAGGAAAATCACAAGAAACCAGAGACATTGTAATCAATAGAGGTACTCTTTTGGAAGCTCATACTGCATTGATAAACTCGAATCGAGAGAAATCCTAGTACTAAGCCTTTTACTGGTACTGTTAATGTAACAAATATATATTGATAAATTACTGGGAATGGTAATGGTTTCAAAGCCTCGAGCCTTCATGAGCTCAAGAATGTCGTATTACAAAGCCTTCAGAATTATTTTCATGGTGAATCTTCTTGTGCTAGATGAACACAGGGCATGAGCGAATGCATCTCTGGAAAGTCCATATGAGTAACCTAAGTGGCCTGAGTATCCTGCGTACTAGCATTACCTTTTAACTTTATCCTCCTTATAGTTACTTTAGAATACAGATAATCGAACTGGTAGTTGCAATTCCCTTTGAATGTGCGACACGCCTTAATACCTATAATCACTTTGGTAAACACAAGTACCACTTTTATAATCAAATCTCAGCCACTTGGATTCACATGATCACCAATTTGGTAAGTCTCATTAAAGTGCTTCCAATGCTAACCAACATTGGGAACCAATTTAGAAACAATTAGGTACTATACATCCGACACCCCTTTAGCTTGATTTAAATCTAAAATTAATAATAACTACACCTGACCCTTATGTTCGTAGCACTGAACATCCTACAATAGACCCTTTGGTGTGGGAAAATTGAAATATCTTAGAATAAAATTGGCTCCAAAAGTAGCAGACCCCAGCTAAATTGAGACTTATAATTACCTCACGGACCTAGACTCAATGGGTGATGAAGTAATAGATACCACGTTGTATTTGCTCCATAAGAAAGCCAACTCTCCAGTATCGCGAAGTTTCCCTAATCTCACGCCTAAGAATGCACCGGTTATAGCGAAGGTGGTGAAGAAGCGACTGAAAGATCCAGCCTTGAATGAGATAATAAGGAAGAGAAATTATTATACACAGAAGGTGTATCAATATTTGAATGATTGCTATGAAAATAGTGAAAAGGGTGAGTGGGGTTCGAGGGATGGTTCCTTGAATGAGAATACGAAAAGGGACGTTCCAAGAGAGGATTTGAGGAATGACTTTTCAAGGGTTAGTTCGTCGAGAACAGAGGATGGTAGATTCACAGGCACCCTTCTCTCAAAGGGGGCTAATTACAATCCTGATAAGATACGAACTGAAAAAACGATCAAGGATTTGGCAGATGAAACCAATGACTCCGTAATTGAGAATACTGACAGAAACGATTCAGGAACAATCCCTACCCCAACACTAAACTATAGCCATAACTTAGACCACATCACATTAACTAAGATGAACAACATACTCAGCGATAACCATAAACGCACTGAAATCTTCCAGCAAATTTCGAATCAGAAGACACACCAGACGAAATGGAAAGAGGAAAGGCAAGCGATAGTACAAGTGTACCAAGAGCAAGCGGAGGAGTACGAAAATAAAATGTATAGATCAATGGAAGGATACCATCCGCTGAAGTTGGGCCATATCAAGGATCAAATGGACACTGAATTGCAAAACATGCAAGAACAACACTACAAAACTCTTGATGAGTACGATAATAGCATCTACGAAAAGTGTCTTGAATTGAACAAGAAAACAATAAAAATGTTGACTGTCTTGCAAGTGCCGTTAAAATCTGGCAATGTACTTGACTACTTGTACCAAAGCTACACTGATTCATAGATTTTTTAGATATTTATTAACAAAACATGCATTTATATTTTACTCTAAGTCAGTAACACAACCCTTCGAAGCATCGCTCACCAATTTGGTGTACTTGGCTAAGGTACCTCTAGTGTATCTTGGAGCAGGGGCCTTCCACAACTTCTTTCTTTCTACAAGGACGGATTCATCGACCAACAAGTCAATCTTGTTGTTTTCAGCATCAATAACAATGACATCTCCGTCTTCTACCAAGGCAATTGGACCTCCCTTGGCAGCCTCAGGCACAATGTGACCAATGAGGAACCCGTGAGATCCTCCCGAGAATCTACCGTCAGTTAACAATGCAACGTCCTTACCCAAACCGTATCCCATCAAGGCTGACGATGGCTTCAACATTTCAGGCATACCTGGACCTCCAACAGGTCCTTCGTATCTAATAACACACACAGTCTTCTCACCCTTCTTGATCTCACCCTTCTCTAAAGCTGTGATAAAGGCACCTTCGTCGTCAAAGACACGAGCTGCACCCTTGAAGTAAGTTCCTTCCTTACCAGTGATCTTACCCACAGCAGATCCTGGGGCTAAGGTACCCTTCAAAATCTGCAAGTGACCGCTCGACTTCAATGGCTTCGATACAGGCATCACGATATCCTGACCCTTTGGCAAATCTGGTAAAGTAGCTAAGTTCTCCTTGACTGTCTTACCAGTGACAGTGTACTCGTCACCGGTAATCAAACCTTCAGCGAGCAAGTACTTCATGACAGCTGGAGTACCACCGTAGTTTTGCAAATCGGCCATTACGTACTTTCCAGAAGGTCTGAAATCAGCCAAGAGTGGCGTCGAGTCGGAGAGTCTTTGGAAGTCGTCAACGGTGATCTCAACACCAACACTCAGTGCAATAGCAATAATGTGCAAGACAGCGTTGGTAGATCCACCGGTGGCAATGATATAAGTGATGGCATTTTCAAAAGCTTGTTTAGTCATGATATCCTTTGGCTTCAAGTCCAATTCAAGCAAGTTCTTCAAGGCAAATCCTACAGCCGCACACTCAGCAGCCTTTTCCTTAGAGACGGCAGGGGCCGAAGAAGAGTATGGGAGAGACATACCCAAGACTTCTGCAGCAGATGCCATGGTGTTGGCAGTGTACATACCACCACAAGCTCCAGGACCTGGACATGCATGCTTCACAATGTCCTTTCTTTGGTCTTCAGTGATTTGATCCGACAAGAATTGACCATAACTCTGGAAAGCAGAAATGATGTCAATCTTTTCGGAAATAGCTTCTGTTTGAGAACTCAGAGCACATGAACCAGCCAAGATGGTACCTCCATAGACCATGATGGAAGGTCTGTTGTGTCTACCCATGGCCATTAAAACACCTGGCATGTTCTTATCACAAGATGGAATTGCGATGTTACCATCGTACATCTGAGCCATGACAATAGTCTCAAACGAATCAGCAATAATTTCACGAGATTGAAGTGAGTAACGCATACCATCAGTTCCATTAGTGATTCCATCACTAACTCCAATGGAGTTGAACTGCATACCTTTAAGACCAGCATTATTGACACTGTCGTTACACTGATGGTTCAAGTCCATCAAGTGCATGTTACATGGATTACCTGACCACCAGACAGATCCAACACCAACCTGGGCCTTGTCCATATCAGCCTCTGTGAATCCAGTAGCATAAAGCATCGCTTGCGATGCACCTTGAGCTTTAGGTTGTGTAACAATAGAAGAATACTTGTTCAACTTCTTTTCGCATTGTACAGAGGTAGTAGAGAAGCGTCTAGCAGCGCTCTGGGCCGCTTGTCTGTTGAATCCTCTAAGCATGGTGTAGATGAAGTGAAGTGAAAAATTATGACTCAGTGAAAAATTCCTGTACCGGAAAATTTCACCGCCGGAGGGCGATCCAATAAGAAGAGAGAGCAATGTAAGCGAAAAGGGAGGGGATGAGAGAGGGTATTTAGTGAGAGTCTAGAGAGGAATTTAGCAGTTAAAGATGTAGGGAGATGTTAGTGATATGTTAGGGACATAATGTGGTTAGATAATGTGTGAGACAATGTGTGAGATAATGTGTGAGATAATGTGTGAGATAATTAGTAGCTAGGGTGGTGGTGTCAACGTGTTTGTGTAGTATAGCCAATGAACTCGATTGTTGATTTTGTATGGATTGTTAACATTAGGTTTGGGTGTTAGTTATACTTATGAAGGAGACTCTTATATTTCAAGTTGATGAGATCTTCTCATAAGTGTTCACTTGGAGAATCTCCTGTAAGTCATCCTGGTAGTTGCAATTCTTGTGGAGTTCATTTTGGTAGTACAAAAGAGCTGATAGGATTGTAGTTACTGTCAGTTATTTTGCAGTCTTTTATTTCATAGTGTACAGTTTATCGATGTAAAAGTGTTGGAAACTTAGTATATCTCTCAAACTCACTCACCAATGAAACATTACTGTCAGCCTCAAGTACCAATTCTTGTACACCACACATCATTAAACTACTTTGGAATGTTTAATTACTATCAACTACCCCAGATTCAAGTACTCTCAATCCAGAACCCTAACATTTCCCTCCTCTAACTTCTCACACCAACTAATGAGTGATCAAGTATTTCTTTTCTACTCCTATCAAAACAATCGTAGGGATATACCCACAGTGACAACAGGATGATTGCTGCAAGGTTTTGAGAGGATAGAAGGTTTAAGGGATTCCTGAACCACAGTGAATCCCTTCAAGTGTGGTCAATGCAATGTAGAAACAATAGATTGTATATAGGGGTTTAATATTACACTTGTAAGTCAGGAGAACATGAGGCGATACTGAGATTCAAATTGAAGAATGCATGTATATGTTCACAGTACGAAAACGTGGAGTGTAGAGAAGTCAAAATTGCAGTGTGCTGAATATGCCTAAGGGTGAAGTCAACTGATGAGACAAATAAAGTTCAGCGAAGCTTCCATGCAATTCATTTACATGCAATCAATTAGTATTCCTATTATACATGGAATTCCTCCCAATTATCTCACCCTCGCCCTGAACACACTATACTAATCCACGTGAATAAGTTCTCTTCGTAACCTGCCGTTTTCCATTTCCCCTGCGTTGGCTTATCCAACCCTTACCTCCCTCCTACTCTTTTTACCCTCAAGTATTCTATAAACCCTCACCGGTGATGCTTAGATCATTAAGACTATGCTGTACAAGCATGCCTGACACCAACACAGATGAAAATATTCCAAAAAATACATTACAAACCTCTGTTCCATCTGGCCACAAAAGAAAAGCATCTAAAAAGCGTTGGATGTGCTGTTAGTGGATCATTATCCATTGAATTTGTTCAACATTTATCACATGAAGCATATCCCTTGCTAGTTTGCCGTATTCGAATAAAAAGCTTGTTTCCTTCTCCACAGTACCCCTGGTTAAGATGAACCAGTATAATTGATGTGGTCAACTGCGGACTATGGGGTGAAGATGCGTTTCTAAGGCGTTGATACTATAAATAAAAAATTCTCCTAACGGCTTTGCATTGAACTTTAGCTTCCTGGAAATCTGATTTACGATCCCTTGTACTTTTGAGGTGTACCTGTGCTTGTTGAAGCTGATCTGTATTTTTTTGCAACCTGTGGAAACTTGTGAATTGGATTTAGAATCTACTAAACTTTGCAGCAGGGTCATTTATACCAGAGCCACATCTAATAGCGAAGTTTCAGATAGAGAAACTACATTTTGATTGTGGGGTGGAAGACTAAATTAACTCGACTTGCGTTTGTCATTCGTCCCTTCCATGCTTTAGTTTAGTTAGTCTATTTTCAATCTAATTAAGGTTAGTTGATGTTGAGAAAGGCTTATTCTATTGTTAGAAACAGTGACCGGCTGTAAATATATCGAAGTAACTGGATCTTCACAATGGATAAGGAATGGTATAAATATGAGTTGAAGTATCCACCTTTTAGTCCTTTCATCAACAGGTTAATCAACTCTTGTAACAAACAACAAAGAAAGATAAACAAATATGAAGTTTGAAACTGCTCTCGCTATTGCGGGTGTTCTCTCCACTATTGCTGCTGCCCCAGGTATCGTACCTCAACAAGACACTGACGTCTTAGACAAACGTTGGTGGTGGTGGCCATACTACCCACCTTACTACGGTTCGGGATCTGGTGCAGGAGCTGGATCAGGATCTGGTGGTAACGGTGGATCAGGATCTGGTGCAGGTGCCGGATCTGGTTCAGGAGGACGTGGTGGTTCAGGATCTGGTGCAGGTGCCGGTTCGGGATCTGGTGGTAACGGTGGATCAGGATCTGGTGCAGGTGCCGGATCTGGTTCAGGAGGACGTGGTGGTTCAGGATCTGGTGCAGGTGCCGGTTCGGGATCTGGTGGTAACGGTGGATCAGGATCTGGTGCAGGTGCCGG
>JAJMJA010000032.1:73029-154666 GCA_030568835.1 Kodamaea hsintzibuensis (nom. inval.)
TCTGGTTCAGGAGGACGTGGTGGTTCAGGATCTGGTGCAGGTGCCGGTTCGGGATCTGGTGGTAACGGCGGTTCAGGATCTGGTGCAGGTGCCGGTTCTGGTTCTGGCGGTGGAGGTTCAGGATCTGGTGCAGGTGCCGGTTCTGGCTCTGGTGGAGGATCCGGATCTGGTGCTGGTGCTGGAGCAGGCTCTGGTTCTGGTGGATCTGGTTCTGGTGCAGGTGCAGGTGCCGGTTCTGGTTCTGGTGGATCCGGTTCTGGTGCTGGTGCTGGAGCAGGCTCTGGTTCTGGTGGATCTGGTTCTGGTGCAGGTGCAGGTGCCGGTTCTGGTTCTGGTGGATCCGGTTCTGGTGCTGGTGCTGGAGCAGGCTCTGGTTCTGGTGGATCTGGTTCTGGTGCAGGTGCCGGTGCAGGTTCTGGTTCTGGTGGATCTGGTTCAGGAGCTGGTGCAGGTGCCGGCTCAGGATCTGGTGGATCTGGCTCAGGAGCTGGTGCAGGTGCCGGTTCAGGATCTGGTGGCTCTGGCTCTGGTGCAGGTGCCGGTGCTGGATCTGGTGGAGGAGGATCTGGTGCAGGTGCTGGTGCCGGTTCGGGCTCTGGAGGACGTGGTGGCTCTGGCTCTGGTGCAGGTGCCGGTGCTGGATCTGGTGGAGGAGGATCTGGTGCAGGTGCTGGTGCCGGTTCGGGCTCTGGAGGACGTGGTGGCTCTGGCTCTGGTGCAGGTGCCGGTGCTGGATCTGGTGGAGGAGGATCTGGTGCAGGTGCTGGTGCCGGTTCGGGCTCCGGAGGACGTTGGTGGTAATCTACCCTTCCTTATCAGATAAAACTATTTTTTATGTTTTTCAATTAAATGAATTTGATTCTATTTTCAATGTAGACTAAACATTGCAGCCACGCACAGCTGCAAACTTCCTAAAAAAGACCACTCGCAGGAAAATATCGAAGAAAAGTTGTTCCGTACATTTTTGCACCTTGAAACCGGGTATCTAAAGAGCTGGTGTTGAGAAGTGTACTGTAGAAACCTACTCGCTTAAAACTCTTAAGAACTGAAGATTACCTGTTTTCTGATACTGTAGGTTTAGATACTGTAGGCATTGGGAATAAATTGCAAGCTGCTGTTGTTTGGATGACAACTTCGGGGCAACAGAGAAGCCGGACAGTTCACTTAACTGAGTATATTGCTGCTATATTTGAGCGTATTATTATACTAGAATATGCATATCTTGAGTGGCGTGAAGAGCCCATAGTGCCTGGAAAAATTTTAACGGATTTCAAGTGCGCATTAGGCCGTTGTAAATAGACGATATTTTCCTGTTCTGTTTTTCTGACTTTTTGGTTTCATGTCTATCTGTATATCACATTGAAATGTGTAACTTGTATGTTGTTGAATAGACACCTGGAGTTTTTCCACATTTGCCGATGATAAACCTCGTTGAGCACAAACAAATGTCGCAACAGTATAGCCCTGTTGTATAATTTGAAGAAATCTTGCTCTCCTCTTACAGCCTTCTATAAATTTAAAGTGATTGCCACTACAGTATGTTTACATAGCTCATATCCCCTATTGTTAAATACGTAATGGTCATCATATACGATCAAACAAGTTTGCCACTTAATTCTGTCCAACTGCCAAGAAGCGCCTATCCATTATAGCTGGATCCGAAAATTAAGCATTTGAAACGTATACTCTTAGTTGTACAGATGCAAGACACACTTATCCGTTCCGACTTCTTCCTCTGTGAACTGTCAAAGTAAGGCTGAGTCCGACTCCAACTTCCAATTGAGGAACTACTTCCCAATTCAAAGTTTTGTGTTGCATAAACTCGGTGTTCGTTCAAGTTGGAAGTTCAGTGCGGCTGGTTTGATTGCAAGAACAAGGTCAAGCAGTAGGTGCAATTGTCGGTTGTTACAGCAATACATCACCGAGTGAACCATGTCCTCCATTCTTCAACTTCATCTAAAATTACAACGCTTGGGATGACTATTTTTCTTGCAGTGGCAACTCATCTCAAAAATTCGGATGTTAGCTTCCTTTCCGGCTGAAATTCTTGGTATTGGTGGCGTACAACTCCAGCCTTCCAAGAGTCCGCAGCATAATTAGTTAGTGAGCCCTTATCAAATGTGGAGATACCATAGACTACACGGCTTTTGTTTTTGACTATTTAATTCATACAATACGCATACCATGAAATAGTTCTTCATTAACAATGACCGATTTAAGAGAAGGGTACTTTGAGGAGTCTATGGTGTTACATCCTCAGAAGCGTATGCTTCGGTGGATGTTCCCTAAACGTAATCCTCATTTACCTACACAAGACGAACGTAAAGTATACCCTGAGCCTACTACTAACTTTTTCTCAAGATTGAGCTTTTGGTGGGTGTTCCCTGTTTTGAAAACTGGTTATTACAGAACTTTACATCCAGATGACTTGTATACACTTCCTGAACAATTGAAAGTGGACCGTATGGCTGCTGATATTCAGTATCACTTTGATGAAGGTTTAGATAAAGCTAAGGTTAAACATAGAGAAGCTAGAATTAAGAAAGACCCCGCAATGAACGAAGACGAATTAATGAAAGACTTTGAGGTTCTGCCTTGGGTCATGGCCGTCGCGATTTTAAAGACATTTAAATGGCAGTATGCTTATTCTGTCTTGGTAGTCATGTTATCAGAAGTGGGTATGACGACCAGTCCTTTACTTACAAAGAAATTGATTGAGTTTGTTACTATGAAAGCAATGGGTTATGGCGAAACCAGAATTGGTATTGGATATGCCTTTGGTGCTTCAATTGTGAACTTGACGGGTGGAATTTTGCTTGCACATATGTTTTATTATGCTATGATGACCGGATCACAGGCCAAAGCAGCACTCACGAAAGTCCTTCTCAATAAATCTTTCCGCTTGAATCAAGAACTGAAACACAAGTTCCCCACAGGAAAAATCACCTCCATGATGGGAACTGATTTGTCTCGTATTGACTTTGCTTTTGGTTATCAGCCATTTATGATTGCATTTCCAATTCCATTCGTTATTGCCATTGCGTTGTTGATTGTGAATATCGGAGTCAGTGCTTTAGTAGGTATTGGACTCATGTTCATAATCTTGATCATGGTTGGCTCTGCAATGAGTATCTTATTAACCTATAGAACAAGAGCTTCTAAGTTCACAGACTCCCGTGTCAACTATGTCAAAGAAGTGTTAAACAATTTGAGGATAATTAAACTCTACGCATGGGAACAACCCTACCATCGTAACATCTCACAAGACAGAAAGAACGAAATGAGCTTGATTCTCAGAATGCAAGTCTTGAGAAGTTCTGTATTTGCTCTCGCTATGGTTCTCCCCTTGTTCGCTTCAATGGCATCGTTTTTGGTATTGTACAGAATTAATAAGGGTAAAAGTACTCCAGCAGCCCTCTTTTCTTCGATTGCACTTTTCAATATCTTGACCTCACAAGTTGTATTCTTACCGATTACTTTAACTTCTTTGACGGACGGGTTAGTTGGTTTAAGAAGAGTTGGAGCGTTTTTGAACGCACCTGAGTCTGCTGAAGAAGATAACAATATTTTTGCAGCCGATGATAAATTACTTGAAATGCAAGACAAAAAGTTAGCGATCGAAGTTCGTGATGGACAGTTTGAATGGGAGTGTTTTGATTTGAAAGAAGAGGCTGATCAAAAGGAGGTTAAGGAACAAGAGAAGAAGGACAAGAAACAAGAGAAGAAGGACAAGAAGGAAGAGAAGATAAAACAAAAGAAGGCTAAAAAAGGTATTGAAGAGCCTCAGGATGATTCTACTCTTAAAGAAGGAATAGAATTAGCTGAGTTAAAGGAGGCTAGGAGTTTCCGCTTGGAAGATATCAATTTGAATATTCGCACTGGAGAATTTGTTGTCATCACTGGTATGATTGGAAGTGGTAAGTCATCACTTCTTCATGCTCTTTCTGGTTTCATGACTCAAACCCAAGGCTCTTTAAATGTCAACGGATCTCTTATTATTTGTGGTCAACCTTGGATTCAAAATGCTACAATCAGAGATAACATTATTTTTGGTACTGAATATGACCTGGAAAGATACAATGACGTTGTGTATGCTTGTTCTTTAGAAAGTGACTTTGATGTTTTGCCGGCAGGCGATAAGACCGAAGTTGGTGAGCGTGGTATTACGTTGCTGGGAGGACAAAAAGCTAGACTTAGTTTAGCTCGTGCTGTGTATGCCAACAAGGATATCATCTTACTTGACGACGTTCTTTCAGCCGTGGATGCCAAAGTTGGAAAACACATTGTCAACAACTGTCTTTTAGGTTCGTTGCAAGGTAAGACTAGAATTCTTGCAACTCATCAGTTGTCGCTTATTGGTTCAGCCGACAGGATTATATTCTTGAATGGTGATGGTACAGTCAGTGTGGGTACTCTGCGTGAATTGGCAGAGTCAAACTCTAGGTTTTCTACTTTGATGATCCACAACACTACAGGTAAAGATGAGAAGGATGAAGTAGAGCAAATAAAGGTTGTGACAAAGGAAGAAGATGCATCTGAAGAAATCGACGGTAAATTGATTGACGAGGAAGAAAGAGCGATTAACCAAATCTCTTTCCAGATCTACAAGAGATACTTTACTGCTGGTTCTGGACGATTTGGACCATATACTGCAATATCTGCCTTACTCATTGCTGTTGCCTTTGCTACATTTTGCGAGTTGTTCACCAATACTTGGTTGTCCTTTTGGACCGAACGCAAATATGACAAATCGGATAGGTTCTACATATCATTATATGTTGTCTTCACCGTATTGGCATTTGTGTTTTTGGCAATTGAGTTCATCTTGTTGACACTTATCACAAATAGGGCACTGGTCAATTTGAATATCATGGCTGTTAACAGAGTCTTGCATACCCCGATGCTGTACATGGACACTACTCCAATTGGTCGTATCCTCAATAGATTTACAAAGGATACAGATGTGTTGGACAACGAAATTGGTGAACAGTATGCGTTGCTTGGGTTCCTTGGTGGAGGAATTGTTGGAGTGGTTGTATTATGTATAATCTACATTCCCTGGTTTGCCATTGCAGTGCCTGTGCTTGCATTTTTATTTATAGCAGTTGCTAGTTATTATCAAGCACTGGCTAGAGAAATCAAGAGATTGGAAGCGGTTCAGAGGTCTAAGGTTTTCAATAACTTTAATGAGGTGTTGACTGGAATGGATACAATCAAGGCGTACGGGCATCAGGCAAGGTTTATGATTAAGAATGACAATTTGCTCAACCGTATGAATGAAGCTTACTATTTAACTGTTGGTGCACAAGCATGGTTGACCTTCAGTTTAGATTGTTTGTCTGCTGCATTATCGTTGCTCGTTTCGTTGTTGTGTGTCTGTCGCGTGTTCCGCATATCGCCAGCATCTGTTGGGTTATTATTATCGTATGTGTTCCAAATGTCAGGTCAAATGTCGATGGTGCTTCAAACAATGACACAGGTTGAGAACCAGATGAATGCGGCAGAGAGAGTTGCTCAATATGCATACAACATTCCAGAAGAGGCACCATATGTTATTACTGAAACGAGTCCTCCTCCAGAATGGCCCCTTGGTCAAATCAGTTTTGAGAACGCTAGTCTTCGTTACAGAGAGGGATTACCATTGGTGTTGAAAGACCTCAATTTCAGTGTTAAGAAGGGAGAGAAGATTGGTATTTGTGGACGTACTGGAGCAGGTAAGTCATCGATTTTGGTTTCGTTATTTAGATTAAGTGAGTTAAGCTCTGGTAAGATCCTGATTGACGGGATTGATATCTCGACGTTAGGATTGAGAGATTTAAGAAGCCACCTTTCTATCATTCCACAAGACCCTGTTTTGTTTCGTGGTACGATTCGGAAGAATTTAGACCCATTTGATGAAAGCAGTGAGGATAAGTTGGAGAATGCATTACGCAGAACAGGATTAGAGTTTGGTTTAGATGAATTAGTTGATGATGACGGAGTCAACTTTTCTTTAGGAGAAAGACAGTTGATTGCTTTTGCTCGTGCACTTGTGAAAGAGTCACTGATATTAGTTTTAGATGAAGCAACATCGTCTGTCGATTACGAAACGGATATGAAGATCCAAGAAACGATTGTCCGTGAGTTCAAAGACTGTACGATTTTGTGTATTGCTCACAGATTGAAGACGATCATTAACTACGATAAGATATTGGTTTTGGAGAAGGGTGAGTTAGAAGAATTCGATACTCCAATACAATTATTCAGAAACGGAAGAACATTTCAACAAATGTGTTTGAAATCAAATATTCATGAAGAAGATTTCAACCATTGAAGATTGAAAAGTTTAAGATTAAGAATAATGAAATGAAATGAAACGAAACATTACGATTATCATGACAATAATTCAATGACAAAGGTTCGGATGATGTGGAATACATCAAAACAATAATTCATTTAAACATACGAAAGTTGACTAAAAGGAGGGAGTCATCAACAAACTCAAATACTTGAATATGCGGAGAAATGATCATTGTATGTAAATAAAGTATAACCAGCCTTCATGTATATAACTATTTCAAACTTGTATAAATAAACTTAGTAATGTCATAATACATCAGCCTTCTGTCATTGGTCAGCCAAAAAGCAAGGTCATCTGAAGCTTAAATCTCAAGGCACAAAACATTAGACAGATACTGGGTTTTTTGGTCATGTTTTGTGTGAGATGAACCCTCGGCCTCAGAATTTACCCCATAAAAACGTCATAAAATCTTCCAAAGATCAGAGAAAGAAAAAAAAAACGTATCAATTTTTGTTATAGATTACAATCATGTCAGAGAAGAGACTATTTAAAGAGTATAAGCAGTATTTGAAGAGTCCACCTCATGGGTCTAATCATCAGATTATTGAGCTTTGTCCAGTAGATGAGGAGATTATTACTAAATGGAGGGCTATAATAGCAAAGCCAGGAAGAGAAGATCTGGCTTATTATTATAATGGACAGTGGGAGTTAAGTATTGATGTTGGGTATGGGTATCCTATGAAACCTCCTAGCATTAAGTTTGTTACTCCTATTAACCATCCTAATATTAATATCGATACCGGAGAAATATGCCTCGATATCTTAAAGCTGGAGCTGTGGTCACCAGCTTGGAACCTTGAGTATCTTGTAGTGGCTATATTAATGTTATTGGATGACCCTGAACCGGATTCGCCTTTGAACATAGATCTGGCTAACTTGTTCAGATACGATCCTATTGCATTTGAACTGGTGGTTCAATATACTATGTGGAAAAACAATACATTTCACATTCCTGACAAGGTTGCCAGTGGAGAGAAGAAGGTTGGTCTTATTATAGAAGAGGAAGAAGATGAAAATGTTCGCCATTACAAAGTCATCCATGACGTTGGTGAGGAAGTAACCAAACAGTTTTCAATTAAAATGGACGAACTTAGTCAACATGAATATAGAATTAGTGGATCAACTCTGCCCACAGAACCAGTCAGAGAACAGGTTGCAAAGAATGTCAACCGTCAAGTGGAAAGCATACTAAGGGGGGACAAAGAAGTTCCTAGACTGGAAGTTAGAGACGAGGCTGTGGAGAAGATGAGAGAACAATTTGTGAAGCTGGTGGAAGATAAAGTGAATGAGTACCTTGCAAGGGATACGATTGCATCACTCGCATCACCTCAGGTATAGGGGTTGGTACAAACAAAAAAAAAAAAAGAGTTGATTCAACATGCATATTATGAATAGATTTCTTCTGAATAATGATTACTTCGATGAAATAGATGTTTAAGTTAAGTTTTATTGTAGAGTATATAGACTGTTCTGTTGTTTGTTGATGATTTGTTGGTTGATTTGTATATGCAAGATGAGTAATTTAACTTTTCATATGATAAAAGTGTTTGGTTTTACGATTGCAAATAACTCTTCTTGCATGTATGGTTTTTAAGTAAATACAATTGTATGTTTGGTATTTGCATGTTTATGAGTTAGCTTATAGTTCATGGCAAAATTACCACACACACATTTCAATGCGGACTAATATACATATACTTCATTCTATTTCTTTTACATCTTGAACAATAAACTCTTCTGTTCTACTTTTAAAATGTCCTAGGAGCACTTGATCCTTCAACTCAATTCCTCCGATCACCATTAGTTATACCATGTGATCCACATATAATTCTAACTCATATCATGATATATCACATCATGTCAATTAATACAGAATATGTATATATACATATATCCCATCATACATATCAATTCATGTGATATACCTATCCCCAAACCAATTCTACACATTTTTTTTATAAACTTCATCGATTAATCTACCTATGTCTATAAATCATCAATAACCATATTGTACATCCTCCTTCACTTTAATCTTTACACTTATAATACAACACTTGGACGAAAAACACTCTTCTCTTCTTGTCTCTTCTTGTTTGTTTGTTTCATTAACGCAATCTTCTAGCTTCTCTCTCACTCTCCATCAAACACAAGATATCATTCTCTCTAACAGGACCCTTGACGTTTCTGACAATGGTTCTTGAAGAATCCTCAACAAACTCAACTCTAACTTGAGTAACACCTCCTCTCGATCCGGTTCTACCCAAAACCTTGATAACCTTGGCTAACGTAACTGGTGTCTTGGTGTCCATCTTACTTGTATTGCTTATACTATTCAGTTGAGACTACAACGAAAAATTTTCAGCCTAAAACGTAACACACTCCTTGGGAGCGTCCGGGTAACGGTAACAGAGCAGGGGAAAAAAAAAAATTGTTAACAGCTTTTGAATTACAGATTGTAAGGCTTTAACCAACCGCGTTATATGCATTGAGCGAGGGACACGCAGGGTGCATTAAACGAATAGAATTGTGAAACGATTTGGAACATCTGGGCCATGATAGAACATCTGTAAAATATATGAAACATGATTCAAATGAAAACGTTTGAAGATAAATAGAGTTAAACCACACGTCATTAGACGCCTAACCGTAACGATCATGAAAAACAATATATAAAGTAACATTCTCTGTTTTTTTAAAGTATCGTGTAACCTCGTCAAGAGCAAGGCCCAAAAAACAAAAAGTTTGCTTGTATTGAAAAAAAAGGCAGTAGACTTGTGACTAGTGATGGCAGTTGGGGAATCACGTTCAGAGCTTTTGCAGTGGCTCAATGCGACACTTGATTTGAATTACCGGAAGGTTGAAGAGTGTGGGAGTGGAGTCGCTTTTTGCCAGCTTTTGGATTGTGTTTATGGTGGGGTAGCGATGAATAAGGTGAAGTTTGGTGTACTGAGTGAGTATGATTATCGGCAGAACTGGAAGGTGTTACAGGCTCAGTTTACAAAGCATAACATCACCAAGGTTATTGACGTGGAAAAGTTGATGAAGTGCCGGTTGCAGGACAACTTGGAGTTATTGCAGTGGTTCAAACGATTATGGGCCGAGCATAAGGGGTACAATGATGTCTACGACGCTTCGTCCAAAAGGCGGTCTGTAGGTAGCGCCAACAATAGTGCCAACAGTACGATTGGAAATATCACTCCGGGTAAACGTAGTTCGAGTGTTTCAAGAAGAAGCACTGCTTCCATCCCTCCAGCTCAAAATGGGAATGGTTCTGGAGCTTACCCGGCTAACGGATCAAGCACAAGCTCGTACACATCAGGTGCAGCAAACACGTCGTCAAGAAGAGTATCTACAGGAAGATCCATCACACCTACAGCAACACCACGCGCGGCAGCACCACCAAACAGAGACTCACTCAAAGTAACACAACTCTCTAGAGAACTCTCTGAAGCTCAGAATGACGTCTACCAACTCACAGAAGAAATCCAAGAACATAGAATAACCCTGGAAACCTTGGAAACAGAACGTAACTTCTACTTCAACAAACTACGCGAGATCGAAATCTTGGTACAAAACATCAACGAGTTGGTGGAAAAGAATGACTTTGACCAGTTGAAACAATTAACGGTGATCGACTTGAGTAAAAAAGTACAGACTATCTTGTACTCTACAGAGGAAGGGTTCCAGGCTGGAAGCGACAGCGAAAACACAGAGCACCAGCATATCCAGAACTCACATGCTCAACATACATCACACAACTCAAACAACTATCAGCCTGTGAGCCATCTCCAAAACCCAAGCCACCAGAACCACCACCCAAACCATCATCAACAAAATCACACCCGCCACGACTACATGGAGGACGATGTGATACCGCATGATTTACTCGACGACGAATCCTTCTAAATACACCACCCATATGCATATTGTATAACTCTAATATTAGTATTAAAATCGGGAAGAATAAACGATTTGAGTATACAAAGATGATGGGATGGTAAATAGGAAAGGATTGGCTGGGTAGAGATGTTTACAAATTTTAGAATACTTGACTACGCGATAAACTAGACTAGACGAGTTTGATGCTATGAATAAAAGTAAAAGTAACACTAAGATGGACTATATGATGATGGAAAATATCAGTGAGGAGAGGTGTCATTTGGTACAACATAACGAGAGGAATGAATGTAGAGGGGTCAACTCGAGATGAGAGTTGACGATTGAAGCTTTGATGAATAATTAAGAAAATAGATTCAAGTGCTTATAGAATTGTGTAAGGAGGTATAAAAGTATGATAATAGTAAGATAGTGTAGTTTAAGAGATGTCATAGTTTAGTGTAGAGTTTGGTATTCGTTTAGCAATGGAAGATAACAATCACAATTGTAATTTAGAGGAGACACAATTGAAGACTAGATCATAGTGTTACTTATTCGTGATACAAAGGTTCTACAAGAGAGTCAAATGCTTTTGTTCAAGTTGTTAATGTCCATAAGATCGTATTGAGGCACTCTCTATTAGCATTTGTGGTTACTCCAAGAATGTCCTCTATAAATATTTGAGTCTTGGACTAACTACCACAACTCAATTGAATCAACTCAATTGAATGAACTTACAATATGAAACCTATGAAATTCACAAAGTTCCTTTTCCATAGTTCACCCATTCTATATATACCTCCATAAACTGTCTGTTCTCTAGCTTACTTATATTCTGGATAAAACTCTCCTCTACTCTCTCTCTCACATCCTTTGTGCAACATTTATCGAGAGTCTTCAAAATCGAATGCATCGTGAAAAATTTAACTTTTCATCACAGACAGTCAATACCTCCGGCCAGACCAAACAGCTCGCTGTTGTGTAGGTCATACATCTTCTCTGCGACGAACCGTATTGGCAAGTCATTTGAAGCGGGGGTTACTTGTGAAGTGCTTGTATCAGATAGTATTTAATACTTATTTGATACTAGTACTTTGGTGCTTCGGTATCCTGTTTGGAGATTAAATAAATGTGCATCATAGTACATCAAGGAAATGGTCTACTCTTTGGTGTCTCCAAGAACACAGACATATGAATTAGTAGTTTAAAATGTAGATGTTGATTCTCTAAAAGAGAGATTGAAGTGATTGTAAAGTGAGCTGTTTGAATTTGGTTACAACAAGGTGTCAATTGAGAATCTTGTTGACAAATGTAGAATATTAGTTGAATGATTGTTGTCTGAAGTATGGATACTTAACTTCCTTACTTGAGTTATTGAATCTACTTCTAATTGATCATGTTTTGTTCATTATATATATACAAGGACTATTTACAATGCTTTTGATATACTACACCAAGAGTATATTGGTGTAGTAGTTGAAACAGAACTACTTATCTTCACCTGTTATAATCTCACCGGTCAAAGGTTGTAATTTCTGCCATTTTTCACGTAATTCAACTTGTTCTCTATGTTCCATCTCATTAACCAATTGCTTCTTGTTGAGTTCACGGTCTTTCAAACGAGCTGCATCCTTGAGAGGTCCTAATCTCATAGCAGCTTTCTCTGTCTGTTGTGAGTAGTTGATGAATACAAAGGATCCCACTGCGGCAACACAACTGAGCCCAAACGTTACTTTAGATGCAGTAGACATGTTTAATGATTAAGTTTTTTTAATTGGTTGATTTTCTTTGATTGGTTTGGTTAAAGAAAAGGTACTGAGGAGTGTCAAGAGTGTAACATAAATTTAAAATGATTCTACTATTAATTGATTAATGATTATAGCCAATGAATACTACTTGAATTGACTACACTTGAAAGAATTATGCGTCATTAATACTTTAATACAACATAAGTAAACTGCTTCACTTGGTGGGTGCTAAAAATTTGGGAGAAATGGAAAATTAAGAATAATTATAGATGAAGTAAGGGATGAATAAGATGTGATCAATTTTTATTTACACTCTGTATTATTCTAGTTTCAATCGAGTAATATATAAATCCAATGATTGTTATATCATTGCTGAATATTTTCAAAGTCTAATGCTTGCATGAACGTCAATTGAATGATGATTTGTATGAGAATACCTTGTGGGGTGGTTTAGCGACAAATTTAGAATTTTTCCCACTTGTCACTAAATTTGTCACTAAATCGATCACTAATTAGTACACTAATTTAATCATTTATACCCCCCACCCTCTCTACACCCTCAAACCACACCCTACATTTCATTTCACTTCTATCCAATCTCTCTACTTCCTTACCTATCTCGACTCCTATCTTCCAGCACTAATACATCTCTAGTATACTTACCTACCATAATCGATAGTCGATCACCATATTCTATTACCATTACACGTAAAACTTCGATTATCCTACATCATCCCCTTTTACATCACCAGACTCAATTATTAAAATTAACCACACTTCCCCTTCCAACAAACACCCGACAATCCCATAATTTTCTTAACTCTCAACTCCAAAATATTCATCTACATCATATCAACACCTCCTCCACTTCATTCCTCTCGCTAATTCAATTCCTCCTTCGCTAAACCTCACTACAACGCACCCACCTCTTCCCCCCTCCTCTCTCCCCCCCATCGTCGCTGTCTCCTTTTTTCCTGGGTACTTTTTCGACCAAAAAAACACAACGGTTTGTCCATTAATCTCTACCCAATGGTTGACCAAACACCGGGGCCACATCAAGCCATGCATGTGCCACTGCTGAGTCAGTTGCGTCTGCCGCAGCTGCAGCTGCAGCTGCGTGTTCTGGACGCTCCCACACTTCCGATGGATGTTCCCTCATACAATTCGCACGCTCCACGCATGAACCACCTGCTGCAGTCTGATGTTGTTGTTGGTGTAGGAGTAGCTGGAGTTGCTGATTCTCAAGAGAATGATTCTTCGAGTGCATCTGATACTCAATACAGGTCTAATCTTACTCGCAATCTTCAGTCTTCTACCTCCACTACTCCTCACATTGAAAATGGATTGCCAAATAACCCCCCCACGTACCATGGAGTTGCTGCCAATGACACTGTCGAGCAAAAGGGATTTGTGCCGAGTAATGGAATAGCGGCACAACCTCAACAGAACATGCCAATTCCAGGCCCTAGTAACTCGTTCCGCACAACCACTCTGAATGCGTCGGGTGGGTTTCCTAACGAATCGTTAAACAACTACCTCCGTTCTAGTCACAACACCCCCACTGTTGTAAGTACATCGTACTCACTGAACCAACTGTATACTCCTTCGTTAGTTAACCCACCAGGCTCAGTTCCATCGGTGGGCGGTGGCTCCATTCCACATGGGTTCACCCATGGATCGTTCCAACAAGGCCAAGGCTCTTTCCAACAAGGTTCCTTTCACCAAGGCTCAATCCCACATGGATCATTCCAACCCGGCTCATCGACTCCACACGGAACATCTGTACCACATGGTTCATCACTCCAACAACAACCGGGGTTCAACAACTTTGTGCACAACTCTTTCAAAGGTATAATACCTCAAGCAATAGCAACAACAAACATCTCAATGGACGCAGCGTACCCACAGAACCAACGCACTGGCCTGGTTGGAGGGTTCACTAGCTCGTTCCATAAAAAAAGCACTCTGAGCGCAAACAGATTCAGTGTGTCTAACGCATCGTCACCTTCGGCATTCAGTAATAACAGTACAATGCGCCCAGGTACCTCCACATACACCGCACCTGGTTTTGAATCAGATCGGTACATGCTGTACGATGAATTCTTCCAAGGGTTGAAGAAAGAACCTGAAGAAGGAGGTTCATCAGCAGCTACACCAACGCCAGAAGCAACAGCATCAAACGCAAGCACATACGAAGAACATTTGAACATTGTAGACTTCCCATCAGACTACCTCATCATGATGCTCTCGTGCCTCCTATCAAAAATTGTAGAAGCCAACGATAAACTCCACCCAAACCATTTTGATAACACGATAGCATTCCAGTACCGACTCAAATTAGAGAAGAAGTTCCGTCACCAACGTGACCAGCGACTCAAGGACGAAAACAAGCCTGAAGATGGAATGGACGTGGATGGAGAAGAAGATGACAATAGCGCACAAACCCAAACACACGACGAAGAAGAGGAAGAAGACGACATCATGAACAAGCATTTGGCCAATGTGTTGGCGTTCCACGGTATAAACGTGCCGGAAATCCCCATCTACGCGTACTTGACAAGAGTGCTCAAGTACTGTCCTGTAACCAACGAGATATTTTTATCGTTGCTTGTGTACTTTGATCGTATAGCTAAGAGGGCCAATAACTTGAAAAGAAAACGCGAAGAGCAGGGTGGAACTGCAGGTACCGATATAGAAGCGGGCATGGGCGGAGGCAGTGGAAGCGGTGGTGCTAGCGCCGCCGCTTTTGAACAGCTCTTTGTAATGGACTCTTTTAACATCCACCGTTTGCTCATTTCAGGAATCACGGTACTGTCTAAGTTCTTCTCAGACGTATTCTACAAAAACCTGCGGTACGCCAAGGTAGGGGGGTTATCTTTGGAAGAGCTCAACTACTTGGAATTACAGTTCATGCTCTTGCTCGACTTCAAGCTCATGATAAGCGTTGAAGATTTACAAAATTATGGGGACTTGTTATTAAGGTTCTGGAAACGAGAACAAATAACACACGAGTTGAAGGAGACGAACACACCGGGTGTCGATGGTGCGGCGGTTCAAGGGCTGAGTAACGTGGTTCCTGGGGTGTCTACCTCTAACGACTGATACGATGTATAGATAGTAAAGGATGTGATGATAGTACTGATATTATGATTACACTAGAATGTGAAATCTCTTGTAGTGTTGTTTCAGAGAGAAAGTGTAGATGTGGAGGCTTAGGAGTGGAATAGAGGTTGTACTTGAAGAATTTTGAATTTCCAGAGTCTGGGATTTGAACCGTTACTTGTGTGGAGGGTGTATGACTGCGCTAGCACTTTCACAGGTCTGACTTAGTTCTTTAGCAATCACTTTATCTTCTTGTTTTTCTACTTTGTACCAATAGAGAAGATGAACAAGTAACTCAGTTTATAGGTTTATAAGCATTTACTTTTTGAATTAGTTTGGCTGCAAATGGTTGCAAAT
This sequence comes from Kodamaea hsintzibuensis (nom. inval.), assembly GCA_030568835.1. NCBI lineage: Eukaryota > Fungi > Ascomycota > Pichiomycetes > Serinales > Debaryomycetaceae > Kodamaea > Kodamaea hsintzibuensis (nom. inval.). The sequence goes on from JAJMJA010000032.1 coordinate 88,453, forward strand.
TCTTCTCAATTGGATGATCTTAAAATAGAGGATTCATTCTTTTGAAAGAAGTAACTTCTACTGTTGTATTTATTGCTAGCAATCTGCTAGTCAAGTCTTCTTTCTATAGCATCTTTTGAGGTTTCATTGATTAAAAGTTACGGAGTTCAACCAAAGTTGAAGTTAATCCAATTTCAAGCCATAGCATCTATAGTCATCTATTCTCTGTTATTACAATAGGTCACTCTCCACTCTCATTTCTACCACTTCTTTCCTTTCTCCTACTATGCTACACTGTCCATATATTGTCTTCATTCTTTAAATCTACATACAACTCGTCTAACTCAACATAGCTTCTGCCATCGTAATCAATCTCTTGACACCTGTGTGCCACGTTCCCACCTCGTCGCTGTGAGTCGTTGCAATCTCCAAGAGTTTAGACATTGCGTCCGAGAAATCCTTTTGTTGCAACAGACTACCAATCTGTTTCAAGAGCTCGATGGTGGGCTCTGTGACTAATTCCTGGTTGTTCAAGTGGTCGAACAAGTGGTTCAATCTGTTTTCAGTGTCCACAGCATGTCTTGTATACTTTTCTGGCATCACCGGCTTCACTGCATTCAACACTTCTGTGAGCAGAGTGTAGATTGGGAGTGCATTTTCCGGAATGTGGCTTCTGTCGCCTTCCGGGTATCTAGGTGGTGCTTCAACAGGTGCAGGAACTACAGCTGCTGCCGCAATCGATGCAACAGCAGGTGATGCGGCTGCAATTGGAGGTGGAGGAGGAGGAGCTGGCGATCCAAAGGCTGGCTGCACAGCTTGTGCGCTCAACGAACCAAAGGTTGGTGGGCCAGTAGGTGGTGGACCAGAAGGTGGTGGACCAGAAGGTGGTGCGTTAAACCCTGGCTGCGATGGTGATCCTGCAAAAGGTTGTGCCGATGGTGCGTATGGGTTTTTTGGTGGTACACTAGGCGCACTAGAATAGTTGTTCACAGGTCCCTTAGGGAACCCTGGTAATGCGGGCTTGGCGAATCCTGGGCTTGCAGGCTGTGCCAGTGGTGCGTAAGGGTTCTTTGGTGGCCCCGACGATACTGGTGGAGTATGTGCGCCGAAGGATGCTGAACGGAAAGCAGCACCTGGTGGTGGTGCGACAGCATTTTGTGGAGTCGGAGTGCCAATCAGTTCAGGGATACCGGCAGCTGGAGCGTACTTGTTTGCCACTGGAGGAGCTTGACGTACTGGTGGTTGTGCACCAATACCATTGTTCAAAGAAGAGGTTGAAGGCATTCTACTGACACCCTTGGGTGGTGGTGGAGTCGACAGTACTTTTGGCACGGCAATCTTCTTGGGTGGTGCAATAGGGCTTGCATGCGAGTGGGAGTGTGAACCAAACGAATGTTGAACAGCAGGTGCAGCGTGTGGCGCTACAGGTGTAGCTGCTGGCGAGATTGTCGCAACAGCAGCAGCACGACGAGGAGCAGCCTTAGGAATAAACGTGTCTGGGACATCGTTCCATCCTTCAGTGTTGTCCTTGTACGATGGTTTTGATGGAGGAGGTGGAGGTGGCAGGCTCACGACTCCACCAGCAGGTGGAATTCCAGCTCCAAAGGCAGGACCCGAAGCAGCACCGCCTTGTGGGGCATATGGGTTCGTAGCTCTAGCATATGGGTTGGTTGGTGCAGCTGGTTGGAAAGGTGACCCTACTGCTGCTGGAATCCCAGGTGCTGGTTGCTGGAAGTTGGCTCCACCATATATTGGTGCTGCTGCAGGTTGGAATGTGGCTCCAGGAGTTGGAACTTGAGGTACTGGAGGTACTGGAGGTAATCCAGGTCCTGGTGGTGGTGCTTGGAAAGATTTAACTCCTGGTGGTGGTGGAGTTGCCAAACCTTGAGGGGCGATTGATCCGTAAGGATTTGATGGTGGTGCAGCCCCAAACTGAGAAGCACTTCCAAAAGTTTGTGCTGCTCCGTAAGGAGATGGGTTACCGTATTGGTTCGACGGAGCAGAACCGACTCCAGCAGGTCTAGCGTATACGTTAGGCTTTCCTCTGTTGGCAGTCTTGTTGGCCGCAACTGCTGCACTAGAGCCAGTATTAATAGTTGCCTTGCTCACCTTGTTGCTTGCTTTACTGATACGTTCCTTCTCGTTTCCAGCATACTCGCTAGGCAAAATTTGCAACAACTTCTCAGCCAACTCGAATTCACCGTATCCAGCAATCAGGTTCAGGTATTCTAAAATCGCCTTGCTTACGGGTTCGATTGCTGATCCGGATAAGACACCACTCAGTTTAGTGAGCGATCTGTAGGCTGTAACCTTCTCTACAAAGTTTGACAAGGCAGCGACACGGGCATCGGCACGCGAAGTAATCTCCTTGCTTCCTTGCTTGAGCAACTCCTCTTCGAAAGGAGATAAATCGCCAAGCCAGATACCAGCAAGCTTGTCCAATGCGTCTCCAGCCAAGTAACAAGTGATTGCATCGTCACGCTTCTCCTGGGAGTCGCCGCTAGCTAAAATACGGTCACCCAATTGTACAATCAGGCGTCTTTTGGCTTCGTCGTCAGTGCTGTAAGCAACAATTCCGCCGGCAATTGCCTTCCAGTTGGAAACATCAGCATTGGCTACTACATCGCTAACATCGTTGGCACTTGCACTGTACAAAACACGAGACAACTCCTTATCAGCGTTGGCCTTGAAGTACCGGTTCTTGACTTGCTGTTTGACACTTGAAGAAGCATCCAAGGCTAAAATCAATGCCTCAACTAATCTATCTTGGTCCAAACATTCACTTACAGCTCTGTCAATCTTCTTGTTCAATACCAATTTGATCAACTCAGACTCGTCTGTCGAAGAACCTGAAAGCTTAAACTCTCCACTAGGCACATACTTTACATCCTTGCGTACTTCATCAAGGAAACCATTGCCCAATTTTTCAAAAAAGGCATCGTCCGAAATCTCAGACTCTTTTTCTTCTTCCTTCTTCTCCTCTTCCTTGTCAACCTTAACGACGCTTTCCAAGATCTCCTTGCTGCTTGTTTCGCCCAACTTCTTCAAGACTTCCCAATCTCTTGTATCGTTTTCAGTCACCTTTTCTTTTTTAATCTTGTCTTCTATGATGGCGCCAAAGTCGTTGGATGCCAAAGCAGCACTTAATTTTTGTGATGCTTCGGTGGTGTTGCCTTGTAATAATTTTCCTACAGTTACAACACTTACACCATCCTTACTTTTGATCGAAACAACCTTAGATCCGAACCCGAAAGCTACACTCACTGGGTTACGCAACCACTTTGGTGCTTGTTTCACTTCGAAAACGGGCTGCGCTGTGTCGGCACTCAGGAGCAGAGACCAGAATGCGCTGTCGTCTTCTACGGTTGTTTCCAGTTTGGCAGGTGGTGATGTATCCTGTAACAGTTGGACAATAATCTTACCATCGAACGAAGCTGTTGCGATAATGTCTGGAGCAGCAGGTGCAAACGCAGTCTTAAATGCCCAGCTCGATGTTGCTGGGTAAGCACCCAACTTAACACCGGTCTGGGGGTTCCAAAGGTAAGTATTGTTGTCCTTACCACTGGAAAGTAATAAGTTTTCATCTTGGCGACACCAGTCCAATGATAACACACCTTGTTTGTGAGCATCCAATACGCGCTCTGGAACGTGAGAGTTACGCAAGTTCCAAGTCAAAATAATGGGAGTACCGTCATTTTCACTTGCGGTGGCCAAACGTGTTGAATTGGAAGGATGCCAAACGACACTTGAAAAATCGACTTTACCATTTACAGCGTACGACAATTGAGCAACCTTCTTCTTACCCAGTAAGTCCCAGACACTGGCGTCTCCACCGGCAGTCAGAGCAAATACGTGGGGCAATGCGCTGTTCCAAGCAACACTTGTCACTTCCTCTTGTGGAGGTGAAGATTGACTTGGGGGAGTTGGTTCGCCGAATGATTTGGTATCCCATACATAGATTTGACCATGGGCACCACCACTTACCATGACATGAGGATTGAATGGATTGAACGCCAATGATCTAACACGACCGGTATGTTTGTTGGACTTGTGTACTAAAGCCTTAGTCAAATCCTTCAGCTTAATCAAGACTTCAGCATCCCAAAATTCAATCTGGCCATTTTCAAAGGCACCAGCAATGATACCATGAGGTCTACCAGTAAATGGTTTAGACCAAGCAAGACTGTAAAAACGATTTTCAACTGATAAACTAACAACAGGTTCACTATTCGAACCTGTGGCCAGAAAAGTATCCCACACCTCTAAACTAGACAGAGAATCTAAATTGGCACCAACGGCACCAGCAACAGTTCCTGTAACCAACAATGGCAAGCTATCCGAACTCCACGCAAACGTGGAGGTCCGGTGGATCTCATTTATCTTGACCATACTGCTAGAGGTTTTGACTTTTTGATTTTTGAATTGTTGACTTGGAAGTATACGTGTTTTTTATGTCACGTGTGAGAGGCAGATTGAATCAGTGGGGGAGGGGGAGGTTGGAAGGCATAGGAGGCAGAGGAGGCAGAGGAAGGTACGGTAGGTGAGAGAGAGAGGATTAAGGTGAAGAGGGGTGGTTGATGTGGATAGTTGAGGAATCATTAACTAGGAATAAGGAAGAAGAGTGGTTGAAGATTATAAGTTTATAGAGATTATTGAGTGTATTTTATTCTTTTTTGTTTGTAAAGTTTAGACTGAATAATTTGCATGAGATTTGAAGTGTGGAGATGAATGTGAAAGCGTTTGAACTAGAAAGTAGTTTGGAGGGTATAGAAGGAGAATGTAGTTATAGAATTTTAGTATTAGATTCTATTATTAGAATCAAGTATAAGAATATTAAACTGATAACGATTGAGGTAATTGATAGGTGTCAATTCATTTGTTTTGTAATTGAACTTTTGCATTTCTTTAGAGATGAATGTTTGAGGTGTTTATGTATACTATAAAATAAGTACTGAAAATGGTTTATATTGAGGAAATCGAGATCTTAATGAGTGATAAATATATATAAATAATATACATTTGTACTAAACATTATTGATACTTTAGGTATTAGCATCTTTATTCATTTGAGGTATTGTAATTTTTAAGTTTTTGCAGCAATTTGACAAAAAATTAGGAACTTCAATTAGGGAGGAGAAGAAGCAGAAGTAACAAACAGAAGAGATGAAGGAAACGATAGATTAGTTTAGCGCATTAGAATGTATGTTTCATTCGTATAACCATATGTATAGTGAATTAGCAATAATTTAATGTGATGGGTTATTCACTTTCTGTTACCTTAAATGTTTTCCTATGTTTATCCTTTAGTATAATATATATTTTATAAAAGGATTCTTAATTATATTGTATTGTTAAAATACCTCAATGAAACTTAAATAACTAACTTCATCTATCATCTACACCTCTCACTCCCTTTATCACTTCTTCTTCTATTGTCATTTCATCACTTGAATATGTCAAAATTTCTTTTGTTTCACCTAAATAAATGGGTGCAAATTGACCAACTTTTAATTGAGTTAATGAATAGTTTATTGGAAGTGTTGATTATGTGATAGATATTGATAGATATCCAACCAGTTGGATTTTTCATTTGAAACCGTACATTTATCAAAAATCATTCAGTCATATCATTATCTTTCCTTCACATAATGTCTACTCTTGGATGAGAAACAACATTATCTAATGTTTCTCCTTTTACGAATACCATATTCTTCTCCTTCTTCTCCCTCTTCTTCTTCTTCTTCTCCATCAGCTTCATCTTCGCTACTCTCTTTAAATGCCAAACCTTTGGTCTCATTTTCTTCTGTTTCTCATAAAACATATACTGAACCAACATCTCACTTCCTTTTAAATTCCCTCTTAAATCAATCTTCTTCACTATATGCTTATCCACCATTTTGAGTTTCAACATCTTTCTTTCGTACTCTTTTTGTTTCTTCCTTCTTACATCATTCATATTCCAGTCTACAAACTGTCCATACGTATTTACATTCTTATCTTCAGTGAGTATTCTGCAGTGAGTTTGAAGTACATACCCATTTTCAAAACCCATTTAATTCCAATACATTCAATCTCGTTCTAATCTCTCTTATTTATACTTTCTACATAGCTTATTATCTTTTATAGCGGTACCTCTTTCTTACTCACAACTTTCACATCTTTAGTATGCTCTAATTAGAGAAATTATAACCATCATATTTATTCTAATTAAATCAAAATCTAATACTGTTCAAAAGCAATCTCCCCACTATCTTCACTATACTTCTCACTCACGTCTTACACTACTCCCATTCCATACACACACTCACCTACCTACCTCCCACCTCACACTCACCTTCCATCCACCTCCATCTCCCACCATTTACTTTTCTGCAGTACGTCCCCACTACAAAAAATCAGTATAACACCAGAGATGAGTGAGGATCCTGATCCGCACAGTGTTATGGAGTTTGACCTACCTATATCACATCTCCTTAGACAGAGTTCTAATCTAAGTAGGCGTCATGCTAAGATTGCACGTATTTTGAAGGTCCAGCCTTTGGAAGCAGATGCTGAAGAAGATCGAGAAGCAGACAATGATGGCGAAGGCGACGACGAACCCGAGTCGGAAGCAGAAGATCCATTGGATTTGATGTTTGTATTCACTACAGTAGCATCATTATGTGATCCATTCACACAACCCGAAGAAAATGAACGTGTATTACTTAGTGTTGATTGCATTGCAGATTTGTTGATCTCATTATGTTACTCCAAATACGTTCAAGAGAATGAAACTCATCCATTGATGGAGTCCATCAAGTTTGACCTTCTGACAAAGTTCTTCATGTTACTCAAACTAGTGCACACTGCATTGAATGCAGAAGATGAACTCCAGTCTCGTTACTTAAACAACGATGCAGAACATTATTTGGAATCACTACCAAAATGGACACCTCCATTAATATTAACACACGATGAATTCAGCTTGAAGATTATATATCTGATAGCGTGCGTATTGATACTTGCAATCTATAAATTATTCAAAAACAACGGTGACTATAACCTCCTCACAAATCCATATTTGCATTACTTTCTCAAGCTTTGGAAGTGTCACACCAATGTGATCCTTTTAGGTTTGGAAATCGACAGACGAATAGAGTTTGAAAACCATGAAAACAACACTACCAATGAAACTCCAGAAGCCGTAAGGGTCACCTTAAAAGGCTCTTCATCAATTAGATATGTTCTTTCATGGATCATAAACCAAAACCCATCACTGATAACATACGAAGATGGTGATGAACCAGATGACTTAAAAGAAGAATCACTCTTAAACTTTATACAACCATTGGGAAGAAAGAAAATTAATGGTGGATCCATTCTGGTCGACATGAGACTTGTAATCATAGCGCTCTTGATCTTGAACGCAGGAACAAGCTTTGCAGCAGGTCTGTCTCAGTTGACCAGGAAAACTAATAATGTCGAGGAAGTCGTAAGAAGAATTAACCAACTGAAACCTGTCACTGAGCTTGGAGATATCCTCATTGACTTGGAATACGATGACCGTTTTGATGAAGATATTCGTTACATTTTTGAATATGAGTATGACGATGAAGAAGGAGAAGAAGAAGATGATGATGAAGAAGATGATGAAGTCGATGAAGAAGAAGAAGAAATCGATGAAGAAAAAGAAGAGACTAAAGATAAGAAAATCCTCAGTGCTATTCGAAATGACAACGATATCGAATTTGACGAACTCGGACGTGACTGGAGAGACCTTCCACGAGGTGAAAACGAAACATTTGAGCCATGGTTCAATCAATTAGAGAGCAAATGGGAAAAGCTCAAGGATAAATCAGAGTCAGATGACTTTTTCGCTTCATGGGAAGAATTGTATGTTACATTAGTGTTTTGCAGCACCACTTCAATCGAAGGTGATGTAGAAGCTGAGACTAGAGTAGGCCAGGTGGTGATAAATACAGTTGCCAAAGCCATCAAGGACGAAGCTAATGGAAAACCCAACTCGATTACCCCGGATATCATATATCAATATTTGTTTTCACTGGCACTGGAAGAGGAGATCGAGGCAACACAAGCAAATAACAAGCTCATAGTACCAGTTCTCAACATCACAAAGTTCGAGTTGTTACTCCACAACAATACACAACTTGCACGTAGTGTGATGGATGAGATGTTAATGTGCCGTGGGTATCGCCGAGTGTTGATTTGGTTTCTCACGCACAATATCAACCTCTCATCACTCCTCATCGACTATGTATTCGAATTATTAGCCAAGTTAAGAGGAAGCAAGCCACCATTCAAGTTCACACGTATGGGAGGGAAACTTGTACTCAGCGAAGTAGAGCAGCTGATGTTGCTCCACGAGTTTCTCACTAATAGCGGAGTTTACTTGTCAGCCTCGGACGAAGGAATTGAGATTGATGGAGGATACAAGGTGGTTCTCGCAGAACTGATTGCCCTCAAGTACATGCTGCTCTTGTGTCTTATGATTAATCAGTTGATTCACTTGGGAATTATAGACTTGGACAAAGAAGAAGAGGAAGAGGATGACATTCACAACTACAAAACGGAATTACGAGTCTTATTGATCAATTGGTTGGGGAAACTCCCAGAAGCACGTCAATTATTTTTCAAAGTAACGTCCAAGTACAAGGACAACAAAGAAGAGAAGAAAGAGGTAGTCGAGCAAGCAAGTGTTACACATGAACAACAAGAAGAATTGTTCAATAAATACAATACAATGACTTCTGCTGAGATCAGTGACGACTTGGATAAAAATGAGAAGCACTTGGGAATTATAGCCCACTTTACAAAACAGATGGAGGTGTACATTCTGCAAGTGTTGGGAATGACCCCTAAAGCAGCTACTACCACCACTACCGAAGTGCACAGTCAATTTGCGTTTTTCTTTGAGCATTTCAATACTCTTTGCAAAATCGAGTTGGTAGCAGAGTCGATCTTTGAGAAGTTTGAGTATATTGTATCGAATGGAATTCCAGAGACTGACAATAAAGAAAAGGAGGAAAAAACTGATGACAAGACTAAGGAAGAGGAAGAGGAAGAAGAAAAAGATGAGACTACTGTTGAACCCAAACCAACAGAAGAAGATTCTAAGAAGAAAAAGAAGGGAAAGAAGAAGAAAAGTAAAAAGAAGAGATAATGGAACTTTACGATCTTGTAAGGAATGTAAAAACTAATCTTAATGTTTGTATTTAATCTGGGAGTTTGTATTATGAATTAGATTATAGAGTGTTAATTTATCTGATGATTGATGATATTGAAAGGTGGGGTATTGGATGTAGAGGAAGGCTATTTCATTGGGTTTAACAAGAACTAATTGTAGTTTATGGTCTAGCTTCGACTGTTTATAAAACAAGTCTTTGCTATCGAGTAGAGGACAGTTATTTGAAATCTGGAGGTTTAGTACTAGGATCTTCTTATCTTGTCAGGGAAATTGGAGTTGAGTTTTCAAGTCAAGTATACTCAAAGATCCAACTACAAGTTAAAGCTTGGCTGACAAGTGTTAGTAATCCACCACAGTCAATATTAAAAGTGCCTCGCATTCACTTACTGCACGTTCAAGAGTGGGGAGGATCCAGTCAAGTGTACAAAAAACAGAGTCGGACTTCTATCTATACTCACTACATTATTCAATAAACCAACCATTAATAACCAATAATCACTCAGTACAGTAACATATATGCCTAAGAATGACACTCCATTACTTTAATAACACTTAGAAAATAATACTCACAATCTACTTACTCCCTTCTCTCATCTTACCTCGTCGCACGTTCCATTTTTCATGACTCCACAAGTTCGATTTATTGACTCTACAATTTTTCTAACCACCACATTAAAATGTTGAGAAACCAATTATCTTCCGTTGCAAGAGTATCTAGAAGAATGAGTTCCACTATTACCCCAGTAAGTACTTGTGTTTGAACATTTATAGTTTCAATGGATAGATGTTAATTGACATTGACCTCATGGTGGATCGGATTATAGTTTACAGATTGCCCAGTCCAAAATTTCAAAGTCATTTCAAAGAGTATTGCTATTTGTTAGTATCGGTTTACCATCTCAGGTATCATAAGAATTCAATCAAGTAGTATAATTTTGGACATTTTTATAGCTTATCCGAAACCACTTGATACTTAATTGATTCGATTCCATCTATTCTCCTTATCATATAATCTACTATATTGAAAATTACTAACACACCATAAAGGTCAAAACAGCTAACGCCCCACCACCAGCTGCGTCTTACTCGCAAGCCATCAAGGTTAACGGTACGTATCAACACACAAAATATTCAGTTTCACCTTATCATGTACTAACAATCTAGGTTTCATTTATGTTTCTGGTCAAATCCCATACACTCCACAAAACAAACCATTGCCAGGAAACCCAAGTATCGAGGAACAAGCTGAACAAGTTATCCAGAATGTTGCCAACATCTTAGAAGCTTCCAACTCTTCATTGGAACATATTGTCAAGGCTAACATTTTCTTGACTGACATGAAGACTCAATTTGCTCCTTTCAACTCTGTCTATGGAAAGTACTTTAGCAACCACAAGCCAGCCAGATCTTGTGTCGCTGTCAAGGAATTGCCTTTAGGTGTTGACTTGGAAATGGAGGTTGTTGCTATTGAGAAGGAATCCTCTAAGTTGTAAGTTAGTTCAGATGCGAACTTGAACTTGGATATTTCTACGTAGTAGAACCAAGAAGTGAAATCATCATTGATATGTTACTGATTAGATGAATAAATGGAAAGTACTATAGTACAAATACTTGTAGAATAGGTGGTACAGCGTGATAGTTTATGTAAATATAAAGCATGAAACGCTGCGAGCTGCAACTAGGTTCATGAAAATAGTGTAACTCATTTACTGTTAGATCATACTACTCCGTTAACTAAATGTGATATATAACAGTAATCTCTCTAACTCACATCTCATCATTATTTTTATACATCCAATACATATACTTCATACGCAAACTACTAAAACCATCCACAACTACCACAGGTATTCATCCACCTCATCCATATTACTCACCAAATGAACCATACCTCACTCGTCCTACACTCTCTCACTCCACCAACCCATAATACCCCGTCCTCTAACACAAAACTAATAGGGCATCAAACCTAAGTCACATGTTCTCTCCTGCACACACCAAATCTCATCACACTGAAAAATTCACCATAGTGAAGATTGTTAGTACCGAAAAATTCTCCATCAATAAAAATTTAAAAAATTCTCTCTTTTGAATTTCTAACCAACGAATAACATCTTCAAAATGGCTCAACGTGTTACTTACAGAAGAAGAAATCCATGTATGTTTAAGCATTGGTTCTGATGAGCCGAGTATGGGACAGTTGAATGTGAACCAGTAGTACTGAGTGGATGAAAGTTGTACTTTTACTAGAGACATTGAATAAGTGAAAATTGTACATGAATAATTTGATGTGGGATACTTCAGGTCCAAGAGGAATATCAAGCGTATCAAAGAGGAGCAGACTTCGGGACATGAAAAGAATTGTACACTGGTTTACACAACTGAGATCCTATAAAACACTCATTTTGAGAGTGCGATGATATTTGATCATTTATACTAACAGTAATCTAGACAACACCAAGTCTAACAAGATTAAGGTCGTTAAGACCCCAGGTGGAAAGTTGATCGCCCACCACTTGAAGAAGAACGCTTCTAGAGTCAAGTGTGGTGACTGTGGTGTCGCTTTGCCAGGTGTCGCTACCTTGAGACCAAGACAATTTGCTCAAATCTCTAAGACCAAGAAGTCTGTCCAAAGAGCTTACGGTGGTTCCAGATGTGCCAACTGTGTCAAGGAGAGAATCGTCAGAGCCTTCTTGATTGAGGAACAAAAGATTGTCAAGAGAGTTGTCAAGGAGCAAGAAGAGAAGGAAAAGGCTGCTGCTAAGAAGGGTGGAAAGAAGTAAATTAGATTTACAATATCAGGAATTGAATACTTTGTAAATTAAATTGGTTAATGGTGCCTTTTAAGTAAATGTCTTTTGCTAATACACATACGATATAACATAGCTCAGTTGTGAGTATGAAAGTCGATCTATGAAACAAATGGATATGATTAGATGTAGATGTAGAGAATACTGGAGGTGACGAAGTAATTTATTTTGAGACTTTGAAATGTATGATGATTTAGTTTTTTGAATGAAGTAGAAGTTGAAGGTTTTAAAGTAATACTTGTCGATGGATCATTAATAAGAAACGAAAAGTAATTTGCTCAAAGACATGTTCATTATTGAGAAACGGAAAGTAATTGAAGAGAGACTAGATCATTAGAGACCAAAAGTGGAGATGAAGTCAGACGGGTCTTAATTGTAACCGGGACCTTAACTCTTCAGCTGTCAAACTTTCGGTTCGACTTGTTTAAAGTGACAAAACCGTTTAAAGCGTTGGTAGACAGGGAAGACACGGCTAGTTTTGGCTGCAACTCATCATGCTATTCTATGAATAACCCTTTGCCCTTCTTATCAGTTAGTGTATCCACCCACCAACTAACCCTGTGAACCTAGTTTCATGGTACATTTGCCGTATATTGTTATATTCTCACCCCATCATACCTCCTGTTTAACTGTTTTCAAAATATTCTTTGAGGAACAATCAGACAAATACCTATCAACTTCTAATCTAATGCAAGCTAAATACATAAAACAACTACTTCAACCCTAATTACTTAATTCACACTAGGTTATCTAAAACAACTACTTCACTCCTAACCACTTAATCTTCTCATCAGGTTATCTATCACTTTTAGACATTTTGTAAACATTTCATTCAATTCTAAACAATACTAAGATCTTACCAGAATAGTATATGCGTACCTCTTTCAAGTCAATAATGTTGAATATACAACTCATACAACAACAAGGCCGTCTACCAGTCATGCACCTGAAAAGTTAGTAAATATACACACTTGTTGATAGCAAGCACCTGTATTATCAAGAGATGCTATTTTGAAATTGTTTATCAGTTTATCTCTCGCCTAAAGATCCAATGGAATTCTCCAGCTTCGAGAATACAAACAAAGCAATGACCATATCCTATACTAAATGACCCAACTTCAACACACTCCGCTTCTTCTTATATCTTCGCCCACCCTGATTCTACATCTATTCTTAACCTCTCGTAAACCAAAAGTCACTGATGATGAATCGTACATTTCTTTTTTTTTCATGCGGAGGCGAGGTTCCGACAGCCTTACTGATAAGGTATAAGATATGGGATTTGTATTTAATGGGACGATGAGCCATTTGGAGTATCTTCAAAGTTACAGTAATAGTACTACAAGAGATAAAATGGAAGCTACTCGTTTAAACCAGTTAAAAGAATTGGTGTATATACCACCATCTAAGACAGGCCCTGCAGATGGTGTGCCTGCTTATCATCCATGTTTAATTGTCCAAGATTCACAGACTGAAACCAAGTTGAAAGAGTGTGGATGTGCGGATGTGTATTGTGTTAAGGACGCACCTAGCTGGATACCTAGAGCGAAATGATGAACAATGTATGAATAACGTGAGGTAAGTAGAGGTTGAGCAAACAGACAGCAACTACCAAGAATGATACAAAACACTCAAATAAGAGAAGAGCATTGAAAGAAATGCTCCTACAATTTAGCAACGAATAGACTTATAAATATTGAATGAAATACACATGAATAGTATGGTGAAGTTAGTATTATAAGGGTGAATTTTAAAATTAAGTAAAAAAGTTTATCTGAAACTCGATTGTATTCATTTATAATAAATCCTCCCCTCTGAGTCACTCTAGACTACTCTAAACTACTCTCACTTCCATTCTCTTCCTGAATTCTACTCAACAATTTCAATGTATTCCGCTTATTTTCTGAGTCATTGTATGAACTTTCTTAAAGAATCATCTGTACTGCAGATAAGACATTTGCAGCCAATATTGAGGGGAGAGAAGGTTTGGTTGCAGTGTACCAAGTGAAAGTTATACCAAAGCTAAGCCTCATAAGTTCTGAACTCTTGGTTCAAGAACTATCAAGAACCCTTACCTTCGAGTATCTTCATTCTTTTAATTGAAACACTACAGTTCTGCTCTTCAGAGTTTTGTTCACATGTAATTCAGTGTATTATTATAGTACATTCTAACATTTCACTGCCGGGTTCCAGCGTCAGTAGTTATAGTAGAAACATCATTTTCATTCTTTTCTTGGATTGTTTCTGAATCTTCGAATTCATTAACATTCTTGATACCAGCAACTGACAAAATATTCTCTTTACCAAGTATGAATGCTGGGAAGAAAACGATGAAGAACACGCTAGTAAACATCATCATCATTCCATCCAAAGTAAACAAAAAGATTTCATGTGTTATCAAATAGCCAAACCATCCTTGGGAAAGTTCAACAACTCTGTAAATACATCTAATGTAAACGAACAAGACTCCAATCAAAATGATTAATGGAAGGAAATCAAAAAACTTGCTGCGTGACCTCACACTTGAAAACCTAGAGTCATAATGCTTTTCCAGAATAGACTTATATTCTCTACCTTTCTTGGTGACAAAAAGAATTGACAAGAAGGAAGATGCATTACGGGGAATAGACTTCTCAAGAAAGAAAGCTCGGACCATAAAGTCAAACAAAAAGTATAAGAAAAGCGACATTGAAGCTACCTGGAAAACTATACCAGCCAACATGATATGAGTACCAGTGTCCGCGTCCTTATTATTTTGCACTGCAACAGCAGCTAATCCTCCTCCGAGAGCCTGGATAACTAAACTGGTAATATCACAAGCAATGAAAATGTATGAAAACCACAATGGTCGTAACACCGAACCTTTCTTCAGGTCATGGAATACAACCACTTGAGCAAGCAAGAAATAAATGCCTGCCATTATGAATGCTGGGGCGATGGTGAGACAGATAATCTGACACAAGAAATAATCGATATTCGTTTCATTTCCTCCCAGAGCCAAAACACGGGAAATATACCCTGCAAACTCCAACCCAGTACCGAAAACAAAGCAAATTGTAAAATACCAGTTGCGAGACCATCCTAAAAGACCACAATAGATAACCAAGAGTAGTCCGAATAATACTGTGAATGCCAAATTTCCCCCAAAACTCAAGTCTTCCTTGTACGGATTATCATCATGGAAGAGAGCCTTCAAATTCAATGAAGCATCGACCAAATGTTGTGTAACCTGGGGAAAGTTCTGAGTCGCAGTTGCCGTAGCTATATATGCTTCTCCCAGTATAAGAGTGAGAGAAGCAAGGACTCCTCTCATAGATTTGGATAATAACCATAACGAAACCGAGTCCGTTTCGGTAGCAACTGCACTAGTTATACTTGCAAAATTCAGGTGAAGTGACAGAGCAGCTGTAGGATTCACCGACTTGATTGACGTCGGACTAGAAGTGAGCACCGTGCTCCATTGCCCAAACCCAGACATAACCTACTCTATTGTTGGTTTTGCATTTTTTAGCGGCATCGGGCATCTTTAAATAGGTTCATATCCTTTCCGCAAATGAGTCGATCTTTGTTACCGATAGAATTTATTATTATTGATCCCAAGAAACGGCGCCAAGTATTCCACCCCAGGAAGGTAGAAACCCCGAAGGTGACTACTGGGGTTATCTGATTTTGAGACATTTGACTTGGTACTCTATCCATAGCGAGTTTCTTTCACTTAGGCCGTGCTTATCATCGACTATATCCATAAGGTCTATGCAATCACGGATTTAGTGGACTTCCACAAAAAAAAATATTTTACTCATCAATGAGATTGCTAATAGATGGTTCTAGTTCAAAGCCGAACAGTTATTGGTAAGGAAGAAGAGTTTACATGAAGGATCTGAAACTTTGGTATTATTTCTAAGCCAATAATTTATTCAAAATTCTTTTGATCCTTGTAAAGTGATACGAAGCCTTGTGAAAACAATTGTACTACGCTTTTACATTAAATAGACTACATGTACACTGCGAGTGAATGTGTTTGGGTAAAAGAACTATGAATATGCAAGCTTTACTGAATAAAACTCTCAATTGAATAGGTTGCAAAATATTGGGGACGAAATGTTACATTCTACATCAAAACCCATTCACAACCAAGCAGCTTGGTTATATCCCTTCAACTAGTACTAGTCAATATTAAAGCGAACTCTATCCATAATAAACACAACGCCTAACACAATCGGCACATCAGAATTTTTCTGATCATCTACTATTCCCGATACCACCGAACTCTGGCAAAAACGTTAGCTTCAGAAAATTCTACAACCATTGAGCATATTACCGTGGAGTTGACGAGTGAAATTGAACGTTGAATTTGAAGTTGCAAACTCCACTTTTTAATTGTACACCACGCTGATTTCTTCTACTGTGCCTTGATTTCCTAATGTCTTGTGTGTGGTGCTTATCCAAGATATTATGCTCAGAATATTCTTGGTACAGTTAAATCTATTCAAATTACGTCATTGGACTTGAATTTATTCATAGAATTAATACGTATGAGCATTTTGGCTGTTTTGACGTTAATCGTTTGGCCTTATCAATGTCATCCTCGTCTTTTCATTCCATTTTAAATTCGAGGTACAATATACCTTGCAACTACTACCTAGAGAGATCCTCTCAAATTTTTACAAATTATATTTTGAAGTTAAATGCCATTTTAATTGGCCACTCTATTTTTATCAAGCTTGAGAGGATCATTGTTATTCAGTACAACTGAACTCATTGTGGTATCATAATTTATACATTTTTTTCTTCATTCAGTAGAGAACGATCTCATACAACTTTGCTCCACCAACATCGACGTCAATTGCCTCTGTGTTGTGGATTCCTTCCACCTCGACCAACAAATATCTTGCATTGAGAGCAGTATCAAGCTTGAACGAAGTTATGTTCCATCTGTCTGGTACTATAACCTCAGAATACTCTTGTGCATCAAATGGTGCAGAAATCTCAACATTCTCATTAATAAGTACGTTGAAAACATCATCTTGTTTACGGACTTGACCAGATGGATTGGCGTACTTGTATGATTCATACAAATCATTACCAAAGTCAACCAGAGCTAAAATTTCGGTGTACGTATCAGCTTGCGAGTTGTAACTCGATAAAGTCCACTTTTTGGCAGGCTTGTCACCCCAGTTGATCAACCCATGGCTAATTTGTTTAGTATCCTTCAAGTCGATTAAAATCTTTCCTTGGGTGTCGTTGGTGCGAACTTGCCATCTAGTGGTATTGTCACCATCATTCATTGAAATTGGCAAGTCTCCATAAGCACCATCAGAGATGTTCACAAATTCGGCTTCACTACATTCGGAGATGGAATCCTTGTAAGTAGGCTTTGGAGTAAAAAGTGGTACCACTAACGACTCTCCCTTACTTAATGTGTATGTTCCTGCTTTGGTGTTTCTTTCCCCAATCTTAATCTTGATAAAGTCATCACAAGGAGATTCAATTGGGCCATTGTTAACAACAGTAAAAGAGGTTTCATTCACATAAAACGATAAGCTGTGGTTATTGTACTGCACTCCCTCATAGACTGCGCTTCCCCCAATACAAGGGATAGCCACAGGGTCCAACAACAACACTCTTTGCAACTTCGAATCAGCATCCAATTCGAAGTCAAACCGTAAGCCAGTCAAACCTTGTACCACAGATTGTAAAAAGCCACCATGCCCAGTCATAAATGGGAATGCAGGGGCGGTACCTCCATTGGTCAAATAGTTATCGTTGTTTTGCTCCGAGTACTGAGCAAATGGGGCCCTCAAAAATGGCGAGGTTCCCTTGTGAAGATATGACTGCAGAGCGCATCCGGTGGTTGCCAAATTACTAGCAACAATCGAGAAGATTGGGAACGTCATTGCAGGACCATAACTGACTTGTTTAGAGGAGTAGAATTCCATATTCTTGTAGGCATCAGCAGGAGTAATCAATTCATTTTCCAATGGGTAGGTAATCATAATCACATCTGCTTGTTTGATTCCAACACTCGCATTCATTCCTGTGTATTCTAAGGTAATGTGGTCTTCATTCTCAGAAAATGGTATGAGCACATTATCTGCAATATCTCTGAACTTCGCAGGGACGTCCTTACCCAAGTGTTCACCGGCAATTATCGCCCACTTCATTACTAAAGAAATACCAGCATTAGTATAAGCACCATTGTCCACATGGTTTGCGTACTCATCTGGGTCAGTCAAGTTGTGGGTGGTGTAAATCTTTTCAGTTTCGTTGTAGTCAACCACGTAGTCAGCAAAAAAGGTTGCAGCGTCGATGATCAATGGGTAGGCAACATTTTCCAAGAACAGTTCATCACCAGCACCACTCAAGTAAACTTCCCATGCTGCCTGGGCCACTGCATGGTTGACGTGATATTCGTAGTCCACACATGGTCCTGTCAGCGTACAGTTTCCGAATCTACCAGAAGTCCATGGATATACTGCACCATCATATCCTTGAGGAACGTTTTTCTTAGCTTGTTCGTGTGTGTATGTTCTATAGTTAACAAATGATCTTGCGTGAGAAGGAAAGAATGGCAAAATTGCATTCATCATCCATAAATCAGAGTCCCAGAAAACCATACCTGCATAACTATCTGATGATAATCCCACCACAGACATTGCGGAGCTGACTCCGACTGCATCTGACCTGGTGTTAGCAGTTAAATGATAAAGAGATGCTCTTGTAGTCAAGGTTAAAAGATTGTCTCCTGGGAAGGAAATTTCTGGAGTTCTTCCTAAAAGTTCATCCCAGGCTGAGGCATGAGAAGAAATGATAGTTTTTGGGGATTTGTTGGATGTGGCAATATTTTTGGCAAAGCTCAAGATAGAGTCGGCATCTCCAGCAACACCATCCAAGTCGGAAGTAACAATACCTACCACCTTGGAGACCTTGCTTGATCTGTGACTTGCAACATTTAACTGAATAGTTTGTGAGACATTAAACTCATTGGAAGATATTTTTGAATCTTGATCCAGGTTCAACACCGAGTAAATCGCTCCATTGACGTAGTCCAACTGGTGAGGGTGGAATTGAATAAATATACCCTCTTCATCATTACCTACCTTATTAAGTTGACATCTCTGAGTAGAATTGAAAGACAATTTGTCTTCGATTGTCAAATCAATTGATGAATCCCCCAAGTTGTAAACTTCCAAATTAACTAAGCCCAAGTTGATGTTTTCTCTGTGGGCTAAGACTTCAAACTTCAATTGAATCAGGTCCAACCAAGTGAATTCTGTAGTGACAATACCATTAGACAATGACAAGTTCTGGTAGTAGTTTGAAATTGAACCTTGTTGGGAAGCAGCCAATGAAGGGTCCAATGTGTAAGTTTGACCATCCTTTTTGGTAGTCACAGTTAAGGTTGTCCATTGAGGTACGGCAACAATCACAGATTCATATCCATTGTCATATAATTCAGGGAAATTGGTAGCATTCAACTTTTCTTCAATGTCAAAAAACCCTGCAATAAATGCTCCTGCGTATCTTTCATTGTTTAATGGCCAACGATTTATTAAGTCGTACTCGCTGGCATCTTTATCGTTGGTGTTGAGCTGGTCGTATGTAAAGCCTTGTCCCAAGTTTGGGATACGCGAGCCAAAGTAACCATTGGCAACGTAAGCTTGTTTATGGAATTGGTTGAACTCAGGCATCTCTGAAGTTCCAACCACGTTATTCTCAGAGTCATAGTAGGAATATTCGGCATCAGTCAACTGGGAAAAGATAGCTTTGTTTGCAGTGGAGTTGATAAGACCGGAAATCCAACCACGTTCTCTCGCAATGCTATCATAAGTGACTTGTGTATCTACCAGCACAGAATAACCATTAGTATACAACACTCTAAAGCACAAAATTAGGAATATTGGAAGTAGCATCATAACTAAACGTTTGCGCTTGCTAAGCTTGGTGGCTACGAAATTTATCTTCGAATTATCAGCCATTTTATACTCACCTACTTAATTGATGCTTCCGTAGTTGCTTCTGTACGATGTACAATTGCAGCTGCAACTTCAACCATTTTAAACTGATTATTATTCCAAGCGACAATGAAAAGTGAACTCAAAACTTTGCGAGATTTTGAACGACCAAATTGCATGAATTGAGGAATCTTTGCGGGGGAGGGGCTGCGACTTTGGGGTTTTGCAACGTTCATAAGCCATACTGTCAAGTGGAATGACTCAATTATTGTATGTATCTTGATAGGATATTCATCTAGGAAGATGGGATTTTGTTCAAAAAAGAGAGATTAGCTAGTCGGAAGGTCAAGACATGAAGATATCCATAATTCTACTACATCGTTTGACTGATCTTTGAAAATTTTCAATTGATTGCTACTGAAATGACCTTGCAGAATACAATGTCAGCAAAAAGGTGCAAAGGATACACCTTCTGTATATACATATGCAGAGCATCGTTCTTAACCTAGTCAGGCGCAATAACTATTCGCCAAGGTTTCCAAAAGTTGGGTAGACATATATGATCCCATTGCATGTACAAGGGTTAAGCAGCCATTCTCTTATAGATGCCTATTGTATGTGATAATAAGAAAACGTTAATTAAACATCGCTATTTGTTGAGTAGATTCTGAAACAATTTTACGTTGCAATTGTAAGGAATTTGCCACTAAATAGAGACAATAGAAGCTTGTGTAACTGTTGAGAGTGAAATATGATGCATCTCCTGACGGATCGTCAATAGTAAGAGGCTTTAAGTTGATTGACATGGAAGTATCGTATGACGTATTCTGCGTCAAAGTTATGAAAATGGAATGTACATGATAGTAATTACAATAAATCAACGAATTGACTTCAATGAACTTCTCCACTTCTTTACTAATCAAAATGAACAACGTTTATGTAGAATCAACACGTTCACCTTATTCCCGATTGATCTGATGACGTCTTGAAGAACTAGATTTCACCTCCTTTTGAATATTTTTGCAGCCAAAGTGTCAAAGTAAAGTCCGTTTTATGAAAGGCTGTGAACTTTTCAAAATCGATCAAATTTCATTAAGGCAAATGAAAGAACATTATAAAGTAAAGAAAATGATGCTAACTAGATATTGCCTGACTAGTAGTGGGTGCGCAATGTATATGCTGAACTTATGTAACGTGAATACTACAGTAAAAACCACATGTATGAAATACACTAACGACGTAAAAGTAACTTGCAGAGAAATCATACAAATTGACCTCATCTTTGCAGATGCAGTTGATAAATATCTCCTATTCACTAGGAGATATCACAATAAGGAATGCCCAGCAATTACAATGTGGCATTATCTCAAATATGAATAAACATGACATGAATCACTTTAATCAGTTTTAGAAGTTTTTTATAAATTTTTGATGGGGTGCAATTACACCAGCAATACAACGTTTCAAAAGCTTGTTCTATTAATGAACTAATCTAAAAACTAAATCTTCTCCCACTTCCACAAACTGTCAGTCGGGTTGACCAACTCCAAATCAGGGTTTTCAAGGTATGAATCATCTTGGCTACCAACAACTTGTAAATAGTAGAAAAATTGGGACTGGTCAAAACCCTTTGCCCAGACCCCTTCGAAATCTTTCAATGATTCTTTAGGGGTGTATGACTTCGCTTGGGTCAATTTAACGTTGCGGTTATATCCGTGGGTTTCAATAATCTGCTTTACAGTCACAACATCACTATGGATTTTGATTGTGTCAGGAAGCTGGCTGTGGTTGGGATATGTAACTAAGGATGCAACCGTGTTGGCAACATCTGGGATATTTGACAATGATATCTCCAGATTTATGTCACCTCTTAAAGTAAGAGTCTCTGTCTCACCATCAACTCGTACCGCAACAGTACCAGCCCACTCATACAAGAATGTACCCGGTATCGCGAAAAAGGAATTTGCAACCTCAACCGTCTTAATCCCAAAATCTCTCAAATTCTTTGAGTGCATTGTCTTTAATCCTAAAATTAAAGGAGCGAAATCTTGAACCGCAGCAAGATCAATACCAAATTGAGAAGGAATGTAGAGTTTAGGTTTGACAATGTTAGCAATTTTCTCGATATTATCATATTCCTGTGGGGCAATTGTTAACAATTCAACAAATACATCAGTACCTTTCAATTTACCAGCCAATGATTCTACATCGGATAAGTCGGACTTAATATAGTGGATATTGTCGGTGGATATTGAATCATTTCTAGTAACAACCTTGATTGGAAACTCAACTTTAGAAGCAAATGTAATTGATTGTAAAGACTTGAGAATACTAGCACCAAGGTTGCCAGAACAACAACCGAATACTGCAACAGAAACTTTAGAAGACATTATATAAATATATAAATATGTGTGAATACTAGATAAGTAAAATACTACCAATCTCAATAGCTTTATAGTATTTCAACTGACAATCAATCTGATTTGGCTGCAACGTCAATTTCAGCCCATCTTGACTTGACACAATCACAAAGTTGATATTAGTAAAATTTCATTCCCAAAAGAGTAATCTATTTAAAAAAACGTAAGAAATTGTCAAGATGAGAGATGATTAGATGACCAAGAGGTGTGTGTGTTCTAGATTATTTGCGTTATCTATAGCGTTTTAGCATTATTATTTTAAGCTTTAATGAATTAAAAGTCTTTGTGTATTGCAATTTCATTTGCAATCATATCATATTCATCATAAAGATGAGATGACATCACTTTAGAATAGATAACGAAACTACGAAAAGTCAAGTTTGATTAGGTGATTGTGGATACATGAGTTTCTTGGTTATTAATTGATACGATTTCAACCGGATATTACATTGAGAAATAGGGAACGCGATGCCTGTAATTGATTATTTTGTTTTGTTTAATTCATTAAAGACTCCAAGTCTCATATATATATTAAAATTAATTAATTGTTAGAGCACCTGAATTGAACAGTGTGATTGGGTATCAGTTTCCTCCACAGGGGTATATTTGGTGGAACTTTCTCACTTCGTTGAGTTGGAAGTATTCACTTTACTTATTCTACTCAAACTACGAAGTAAATCTCGTGTGCTAACCTTTCCTGCTCCTTCCACATACTCTCCTAATTTCTTCAGTAACCTGCTGTCAAGTTTCCGTTCCTGTACTCCCACATGAAATGCTGTTTTCCCTAACCTGTAACTCAGATGATACAACCTATCAACTGCAGACTCGACCTTTGCAACACTACCTTCAACCATATTCTTGTCAGTTTCCAAGCTACCCAATATCTTCTCATCCAATACGTCAGGATATTTTGAACCATCCACTTCACCAACCTCAGTTTCAACCCGGATCTGTTTTATTGGCTCGACAGCACGTTTATGTGCTGCTTGCCATTCCTTCTTTTCTTGAACCAATCTCTTTAACTTGGCTGTGTATATTCGTATATTCTCGACATTTTGTATATTGAGTGGGTTGGGAACCACCACTTCTTTTTTAGGTTCTACTTCTTCTGAGGTCTCTTGACTGGCACTATACCAGCTAGCATTGACACGTTTTTCCATTAAATCTCTTACGATTTCCTCTTTAATTACCTTGGCTATGTTCAATACTGTTTGGTCAATTCCATTTCCTCCCTTCTTGCCCTGTTCCAATTCCATTTTCTTCTTGAAACACCATACTAATAATTGGCGCATCCTGTCAGGTTCTGGAAGTGATGTATCGAGGAGTTTATAGTAGTCTTGAGCTGGAACATCTTGGTGTGGTTCACCTACAAAACCATTTCCGATCGACAGAACTCGTTTCCCTCTGTTGAAATAAGATGAACGACGTCGATTGTGATTAACAGTAGGTTCGGTAGTGGTCGTTTTAATAGGAGAACTCAATTGAAGACTCAGCTCGTCGATAAAGTTGTGTCTTTTCGGTATATCTAGAAGTGCTTCCTCTTCACTACTATTGTCTAATTTTTTGATTTCATTCTGTAATACTTGAATTGGAGTAGTGTCTCGTTTACTTCTCTTATACAAGAACCCTTCATCCTCCTCGAAAGGTCTTCGCTGAGATTGCTGCAGCGATGTTAAGAGGTCATTGAGTTTGTTTTTGCGACCAAAGAGTTGACTACTCTGTAAGACTGTAGGGTCTGAATCATCTTCACTATCAACTATCTGATCCAAAATGTGACGAGTAGACTTGGAAGGTGGTGAATGAGGCACCGTTCTACCTGACTTCAGGGGCCTTCCTCTGGAAACTCCTGCTTTAGGAACGCTTTTACTCTTTCTCTTTGGCATGATTTGTTTGTTTACTTTATAAAAAAAATGTACACACACAAATTTTAAAAAGAGAAGACGTGAAGATCAATAAGGCTTGGGATGTTGACTAGTTTATCATCGTGTGGTAACTATGTAGCTACGTTGTCGCATAATTTAGAGATCTATGAGATCGAGGCAGGGACTCTATTTCGTGAATATGAAATAGGGAATGATATACTACAGATAATATGGGAACCGACTGTTTATAGTGATGGAGAATCCAATACGAGTACCAAGATAGCAGTGGTGAGTCCACATATATTATTCATATATGATTTCAATTCTAGTGAGCCAATTGAGATCCATCTGCCTGAGTTGATTAGCAGTGTTCAATGGATCCCTCCTTTGAAGTCTCAAGTGACTGAAGGGTATTCACAGGCTAAACAATTGGTTGTGTTTTCTGAGGAAGGCTTGTATGCTAAGTTGTATTCATTGGATTGTACACACATCATACTTAGTGTGCTCAAGCCACTTTCACAAGTGATACTACGAGAATCAAGAGAATCTACTGAATGGTGGTCCATAGTAGCAGACCCATTAGAGTATAATCTCTCTCCAGTGATGTATACATTCCAAAATCAAGGTCTGGTGAGTAAAATAGTATTCAGTACTCAAGTAGAAGGAAATGTATCATGGTCACTAGATGGCAGATGGGTTAGTTGCTTCAAGGAACTGCCGTTTGGATACGAATTGAAGGTTTTGACGGTAATGGGACATAGTATTTTCGAGTCAAAGGGTGAAATAATGGGTGCTACAAAGTATTTAGGCTGCTGGATGGCTGGAGAATACTTTGTAATTGCTGGTGCGCATGAGATCTTGATAGTATCTCTCAAAATGTTACGACTAGTTGAGAGAGTAAAGGTTAGTGAAGAAAATGCATTTGGGTATGATGGAAACGGATACAAAAAGACAAGGGGAGTTATACCTTCAGAGATTGTGAATTTGTTTACACTGGGAGAGATATTAGTTTGCCAGTATACAAATAGCGTTGTGATATATGAATATGGATTGGAGAAGCTCAAGTTTGTCGGACAACTTCTTATGCAACCGATAAGCATTAAGATCTACAAAACCGACAAGAAGGGATATGAAATATTGCTTGTATGCCATGATCACATTGTAATTTACACTAAGAATAAGAACGAAGTAAAGGTTGTTTACACTCGTCCACAAATCAAAATGGGATACATAATTATAGATGAAGGAGAAGAATACGAAGAGCAATTAGTTGTGTTGAGAGAAGGTGGAAACAAACTGGTTGAGAACTGGGAGAGAATACTACTAGAGGACAGAAGACAAGAAGAAGATAGCGAAGTTGTTGGGAAAAAGGGCGAACAGTTGATTGAATTAAACAAGGTGTTGAGAAGAAACAGAGAGATGGGAGTTCGCAGGTGGGATGTAAGTTTGGATGAAGTAACGGATACATTTGTACGAACCCGTCGGACATGATTGAACGAGTGGTTGTAAGTAGATAAATAGTAGGAAGACCAAACTCTACTATTACATTCATTTTAAATTAATATTATATTGTACATATATACATGAACTTCATGAGTGAAGTGAATAACTAATAGAATCTCTGAATCTAAGAAGTTAGTTGACCAATGAAGGACTCCTCAGTTATTAAAGTGAATATTCTAAATCATTGAGAAGAGTTCTCCAATTAACATATACTCAACTGTTTAAGAGGTCTTCTTCTTTGGAGCACCCTTGTTTCTCTTCTTTCTATCATTAACCATAAACAATCTCTGTTTCTCTCTTGGGTCAACTAATTTCAATTCTGGGAACCACTTCTTAAAGTCTTTGAATGTAGGTAACAGGTCGTTAATACCATAATACTTCAAGTACTCCTGACCTTTCAAAGGAGCACGTAAGATCTTAGAACCGTTTCTTCTATTGGTTGGGTTCCATACATGGCCGAAGATAGCTGCACTGAGTTGCTTAGCCTCGTTGATTCTCACTTGAGAAGGTAACTTCTTTAGGAGAGACATGTTTGATGTTGAAAATTTTGAGAAAATCATTTCTCGTAAAATGTCAAAACTTCACGATTGATTTTTAGTGTATGGAGTATGGAGTATGTGGAAGAGGGAGTGTAGGAATGAGGTGGAGGACGAAGGTGAGTTGATTTAGGATGGAGATATGTGTAGAATATGTAATAGTGGAACCGTAGATTGAGAAGTAATTATGAAAGGAAGTTCAATTAAGAATGAAGCGTTGAATGTTTGAGAGATATTTATGAGTAGAAGTGAGATGTTTATCGATCGATACAAGTTATCATCGTTTCTTCTCGTCTTGGGATGTTCTATAATAGTGAACGGGGCTGTGATTGTAATAGAAAGTGCGAAAATGAGAAAGTGAGAAAGCGAGAAAGAGACTTGACTATCTACTGAAGTTCAAGTTGATGGTTGGAGTTGAACCAAGTAATATCAGATTAAAAGTCATCAATGGGGAACAAAAGAGTGTGAGAAACGAGAAGATATTGAAAGAGACGAAGAGGAGACTAAAGAGGAGATCATGAAGCTGAAGATGGAAAGAACTTAGATATAAACAGACGACTAAGAAACGACTAAGAAACGATTAAATTAAGTAATAGAACTCCTTTAATATGTATATAATATAACTTCAAAAGACTTTTGTAAGTTCCTTACCAAAAGTGTACAATTAACTTATTAATATTCGGGTATAACAAATCCTCCATTGAACATATCAATTTAATGCATTAACTTCACACCTCATACTGCTTTCTAATCAATTCATTCCGATTGTCTTTTAGTCGTCTCTTAGTCGTTTGTATGATTTCTGTATCTATTACTCTTCCATTGTATACTTCTTTTACTAACTCAACTCTACTAATTTTTGTATACTTTTCATGCATTTCATTACACTTCATTTCCCACACAACTCAAAACACACAACACACAGCACACAAACCAATCATATAATATTGAATTCCCACCATCTATCATCACTAGATGTTCATATACATTTACTTTCATATCCACTCATATTCATATTCGTACCCACATCACCCACTTCCATGCCCCATGCCATGTCCCATCCCCATCTTCTCATCAATTTGAACTTTTCTTTCAATCCATTGGCCATGGCACTCAACCCTACATAAATCTTGATCTACTATAAATATCCTTCACCCTCACCCTGACTCCTTCCTTGCTTAATTCTATCGATACCCTTTTCACCCACCCCATACTTTCTTCTTTTTCTATACACTATCCTAACCCACAGCCTCCCTTATATCATCCTTCACCTTGAACTCCTTCCTCTTTAGCCGATTCCTATCTCTTTGTAACTTTGTGTTTAAACTCTCAGTTAATTATTACTTACAGCAACTCAACTAAACTTGCTTGACTCAGCCAAGACTCTCTTTATCCTATCTTTATTCTTAGAAACACACTCAAACTTTTCAATTCGCTTATCCTATATTAATCGTTATCTACGTATAATTGAACCTACATTCCCAACCGTTGTATCTTTTCATTAACATCCCATTACTATTATTTCATTGCTCGCTACTCTTTTCTCGTCCTTCTCCAGTAAACTTTTCTCTCTCTAAAATCTTCAACTAACGACACACACATTCAATTCAACAAAGTCATTGATAATATCTAATATCTAACCTACTTTCCCATTTGCACTACCTTTCAGTACTGCCCCTCCCGTTTAATCCCACTTACGACCATCACACCATCCCTCGCCTCGCGTCTAAAGACCATTCACGTTTTTTCTCCAGGGCTGTGTCTTTATCAAAAGATTTACTGTATTTGTCCCAGTATTTCCCGTCTTGTTTGATTTTCAAAAAGTCAGTATTAACAAGTTCATATCCCATTCTATAGATGCTGCGTCCTAGGATCCCCGATATCACTGTACGGGCTCCAACGGATTCTAGTATTAATGTTGTTCGAAGCGAGGATCATGATTTCAACGATTCAGATGAAGCTAGTGTCAATTCCCGGTCATCTCCAATCGATACTTATTCTCCGGTGATGGCTGCTTCATCCAATGCTAATCTCTCATCTTCTTCAAGACTGCATAGCTTATCAAGTGCTTTACATATAAGGAGATGGAGTCAAAATAGTCATCAAAATGACACAGATCATCACCGTCCTTTGCATCGTTTATCAAGTGATCTGATCCATAGACCTTTCCAAAATATAGCTGATGTAACTGAAGACCCCCCAGCACTGCCAATTTTGGAATCAGTATCATATATCGATACTACAGAAGATATAGAAGATATCAAAGAAGGCCTCTCCTTTGCCTTGGGAAGAGAAAACCACTCTGAAGGTGCTCACTGGATGAAACTATCAAGAACAAAAAAGAAGGATAAGCATCATGACCATCTAGACTCACAAGATGAAGAAAATGATCATGACCTTACAAACGATATCCCTTTAACTGACATGAACGTCCACTTCCTCCACCCTCAATCTAGCAACCAAAGTTCTACAAGAGATGACCCTTCTTCCCTAGAAGCTGGATTCGGCCCTGGAACTCTCAAACCATCAAACAGCCAAGAGGAAAGCACACCAAGACGAATCCTGACTATATTGGCTAGAGTATCTGATAGAATAGCAGGTGTAGGATCAAAATCTCCAAAGAAACCTACGAAACTTGATCCAAGTGTATCACCAGAATCTTTAACAGTCCCAAAAACACCACCTATGAATACAGTTAGTCCACAACTATCTCCTATCAGTGGGAAATTCCTGCTTTTCAAAGACCCGGACTTTGCATACTACAAGAGCCTGCAAAATGATGTTGACATCACTTCACTCACACGTTCACCTAAGAATATGGACTCTTCATACTCTGAAAATCCTGAAAATTCTTACATCAAAACGACAGAAACTTCATACAACCCAGAATCAAAATCCTTGGAATCCCCCACAACTAGCGAATCTCCTGTGACACCTCCAGCAAACCTTAGCAAACCTCAACGTGAGTTCCCTGTGAACCATTTGTACGGAAATTCACTCAAGCTATTTCCTCCGCTGCTGAAGTTTCGCCAATTGTGCCACGAAATCGCATCTCATAGGTTCTCTAACATAGGCCTCTTAGCATTACTTATCCTCCAGGTAGCTTTGTTATCGTACCGACAATGGAACCCGTGGGTTCTCGACGGATACGTATTCAAAGGCTACAACTGGGGCGACTACGCTTTGATAGTCATAAACTTTATTTATACCGTTGAAATTGGTATAAAGATTATTGCATATGGTTTCATTGACGACAGGATCGTGTTCGAATCACTCAACTTAGATTACCCTGGAAACGAAAGGGACTTAATCTACAGAAACTACATCAAGGAATTCTGGTTGTGGTTGTTTTCATACAAAAAGTACTCAAAGGTTGAGAAAAACATCGACGCGAAGGAACCAGAAGACACGTACAGGCAAAGCCCTATCCCCAGCCCAATTAAAGATGCTGCTGGCTTATCTAATATACCTGCTCCAAAATTCAGGTCATTGAACTTTAAGAATACCTTAGTATTGTCGCAAGCCTACAACAAGTATGGCCCACTTGACTTGCACCGTGCGTACTTGAGGAACTCTTGGCACAAACTTGACTTCTTCTCAATGGTATGTTTTTGGATCTCCTTACCTTTGCTGTACAACCACTACGACGCTGTGCACCAAATCATGCTTTTCAGAGCATTGAGCTGTGTGCGTATTCTCCGTTTGTGCAACTTGACCAAGGGTACAACTACAATCCTCACAACAGTCAGACTGGCCCTTCCTCAATTAATCGACGTCTCCTTGTTTATTCTGTGTTTCTGGGTCCTTTTCGGCATCATTGGTGTGCAATCATTCAAGTCATCATTGACCAGACATTGCGTGTGGCAGAACCCACTTGACTCAAATGATACCTGGGTCAATTCTGACCTGTACTGTGGATCACACCTTGGATTAAATAAACAACCGCAAGCTTACATTTTACGAGACGGGACAAGCTCAGATACAATAAAAGGATTTACATGCCCTGTGAACTCGCGATGTATTTCAGGTGACAACCCCTATGGTGGGACAGTTAACTTTGACAATATATTACAGTCGATGGAGATGGTTTTTGTTGTCATCAGCGCAAACACCTTCACCGATATCATGTACTACACAATGAACTCCGATAACATGGGTGCGTGCTTGTTCTTCATTTTTTGCATATTTTTCCTCACTGTGTGGTTAGTTAACGTGTCGATCGCAGTGATTGTTGCACTGTTTCACAACACCAGACAAGAAAAGGGCGATGAACTGCGCAAGTTTCTCGGATTTTTTGATTTTAACAAAGACGACTCCATGAACTTTGAGCGTATTGAAAAGCTCAAGAAGCAAAATATATACCTCAAATACTACTACAAGACAGAATTTATTTGGCCTTTAGTGATCATGATCAATTTATTTGTGCAATGCTTCAGACGATACGATATGAGCGACGCCAGGAGACACATCTTACACAGGTTTGAAGTGGCATTTACATTAGCACTTTTGTTCGAGATCGTATTGAGGTTTGCAATTCACTTACCTAAGTGGCGACTCTTTTTCGAATCCAAACGTAATGTTTTCGACTTGTTCTTGGTAGTCATTACTGGCTTAATAATAATTGAACCTATCAAAGATGGATTGGGACATACTTACTACTGGTTGACTGTTTTCCAGATAATGCGTTTCTACAGAGTTGTGTTAGCAACAAGCATCACACGTAAACTCTGGTTGAAAATCATGAAGGATTTTAAAGCGCTTTTCGACTTAGCCTTGTTCTTTTTTGTGTTGACCTTTCTTTGGAGCATTATAATATCTCGTTACTTTGAAGGTGTGACACCTCAAGACGAGTTTGATAATGTAAAATTCCCAGTGCATACTTTACCTAATGCATTCATCGCGTTGTATGTTATCACATCCACCGAGAATTGGACCGATGTTATTTACCACTTGCAACAGTACTCTAAGAATACAGCTTCACGTGCTTTTGGTGCAATGTTCTTAATTAGTTGGTTTATAATTTCCAATATGGTGGTCCTCAACTTTTTTATAGCTGTCATTGCCCGGTCTTTGGAAGTTTCAGAAGAAGGTAAACGTAAGAAACAGCTTCTCCAATTTATAGACAATATGACTGCCAGGTTGCAGACATTGGAGACAACCTCAGGTCTCTTGACCAAATTCAAAAGCAAAGTCTTCAAAGCTACAGGTGAAAAAGAACAGTTAGAGAAGGCGGTAGTGAACTTGTTGTTGAGTGGAACAGCAGTTAACGACTTCTTGGAAGATGATGACGACGAAGAATCAGACGTGGAGGACGAAACAATTAAGAACTTACCACAGCAAATATGGAAACGTTGGGTTCAAATTACATTTTGGCGAACTCAAAATGTTTTCAGAAACCCGTTTTATGCACAGAAATCACTGCGTCGATTGGATATCCTGAACTTCGACCCTGCACTGTTTGCACAGAACGTTATCACTGAAAGAAATGCCCTTATTCTGAAGCAAAACAAGTTTTTGCAAGACAACCCCAACTACAACAATGTTTTCTACGTAATTGGCCCGAGGCATAAGGTACGTAGACTTTGCCAAAAGCTTGTTCACTCCAGTCACGGAGAACGTATCGACGGTGTTGAGCCTAACAAAGCCATTTCTGAGGCTTTTGTAGTAGTCATGTTTTTAGCCACAATAGGCTTGGTTGTCACCGCTTGTTACTTAACACCTTTGTATAGAAGAGTCATGCTAGACAACTACGGCTATTATAACTGGACATTTTACTTGGAGATTGCTTTCTTAGCTTTGTTCACATTCGAGTTCACTATCAAAATCTTTGCTGACGGTATAATATTCACTCCTAATGCTTACTTGCGCTCAAGTTGGAATTTTATTGATTTAATTGTGTTGCTTTCTCTTTGGGTTGAATTCATTGCATACCTAAAGTACGACGGAAAACTTTCAAGAATTGTGCGTGGTTTGAAAGCATTGAGAGCGTTAAGGTTACTCACAATCAGTGAGACTGCAAAAAACAATTTCCACAACACAATGATCACTGGTTTCTGGAAGATTTTGAGTGCAGCTATCATTTCGCTTTGTCTTTTGTTTCCCTTCTCTATTTGGGGCCTTAATATCTTCAATGGTCGCTTGGGTGTGTGTGTGGATGGTGAATCAGCCCTTGGCGATTGCTTTAATGAATACCAAAACGAAGTTTTCAACTGGAACATTATGCTGCCTAACGTTTACACACAGCCTCAATTGGAGTTCAACAGATTTGCCTCCTCGTTTGCAAGTTTGTTTGAGATTGTCTCCTTGGAAGGTTGGAGTGATTTGTTAATTAACGTAATGCAGAGTACTGGAGTCGGAACTCCTACTCTGAGCTTTGCCACACCATTCAATGGTTTTTTCGTGATTTTATTCAACTTTTGCAGTACTATCTTCATCTTGACATTGTTTGTGTCTGTTATCATCAGTAATTACTCGAAAACAACAGGAAGAGCCTATATGACGTATGAACAAGTGACTTGGTATCAAGTCAAGAAAATTTTGTTACAGGTTAGGCCTTCTAAGCGTAAGGATTTCACCCAGTTGTCTTCACTTGCCAAGTTCTGCTATAGAATGACAGTTGAGAAAAACCGTACATGGTCGCGTATACTTGGAGCAACATTATTTTTGCATACTGTTTCATTGCTTATGGAAAGTTTCCCGCTGCCAGAAGCATTGTACATTGCTCGTTTTGGAGTGTTCATGTTTACTACGTCTGTTTTCTTACAAAATCTGGTAATGTTGTTGATAGGACAAGGGTTCAGAACGTTTATTCATTATAAATGGAACTGGTTTAACATGTTCGTTTCGTTTGGTTCATTTGTTACAACGTTTATTTCTTTCTTTGTTCCTCAAGAGTCTGTATTTACGAATATGAACAAGTTGTTTTTGGTCGGGATCCTCATGTTTGTGATTCCCAGAAGTAATAGGTTGAGTCAGTTGTTGAGATTCGCGAGTGCAAGTTTACCATCTTTATTGTCGCTTTTGTTTACATGGATCGTTGTATTTTTGGTTTTTGCAATAGCAATGAACCAGATTTTCGGACTCACAAAGGTTGGACCGAATACATCTAACAATATCAACCTTAGATCAGTACCCAAAGCTCTTATTCTATTGTTCCGTTGTTCATTTGGAGAAGGTTGGAACTACATTATGCACGACTTTACTTTATCAGCACCATTTTGCACTACAGCTACCTCTATCGAGGATACAGATTGCGGCAGCAAACAGTATGCTTACATTTTGTTTTGTTTATGGAACGTCACCTCGATGTACATTTTCTTGAATATGTTCGTTTCGCTTGTGTTGGATAGTTTCAGTTATGTCAAGACCAAGTCACAATACCTGAACTTGATGCAACGTGAGGAAATTAGAAAATTCAAGCGTACCTGGCAGAAATTCGACCCTGAGGGTACTGGCTACATCAAGCCACATAAGCTTCCAAGTTTCTTACATTCTTTGGATGGTGCGCTTTCTTTCCATTTTTACCTGGGCGAATTGTCAATACCAGTGCTTTGTAAAAAGTGGTTCAAACGAAATGACCCTAATGATCCGTACGATATCGAGGTTAACTACGACGCGGTGGATGCGACTTTAAACTCAATGGATATACCAAAGATTAGAGAGAGAAGGATACTCTATGAGATGTTTGTAGAAGAAGCATTACTTAATATGGAACTTAACAACGACCCTGGTGTTGCATTCTCCCGGATAATTCTCCAAATTCCACTTTACAATTCATTTGACACTGGCCAGTGCCTTAACTTGATTGATTTCTTGGAGAGACGCTTACTCGTTCAAAAGGTGGAGAGAAGGTTGCATACCAAACGAGTTTATGAGACCATAGCAGCATACGCATGTCGCTGGTTGTACAAGAGGAATCAGAGATTGGGTATCAGAGATCAGAACTTGGACTTTGACAAGGAATTACGTCGCAACAGTCACTTGTACAATGAGAATCTCCCAACCAATACACCTGCAATCTATGTTTCTGATGCGCATAAAGAGAAGGAGATGGAGAATGAAGGTACATCTGAAAAGACGTTTGAAGAACAACCAATAGATGACATCGATAGCGGACACTATGTTCCAAGCTCTCCCCTCCATTCATTTAAAGGAAGGGACAGATCGCTGAGTGGAAATCACTTGGACATTGGCGTGAAACCACGTCTTTTAATAGAAATACCGACCGGAAGATCAGAAACATCATCACCACTTTCTTCGCCAGGAATTGCTATTAGCGACGAAGCGATGGGATCACCATTCGCAGATCAGTCCAATAATGTCTCCCTTATAGATATGAGCACCATTGGAGAGACATTGGAGAACTCGTCATGGGGTGATGCACTCCGTAAAGTGAAATCAGATAACCTGAGAAAACTGAAATAGGTATAGTCATAATTGTATATTAATTTATACCACAAGAAGCACAAAGTAGAAGAAGATTAGACCTTTCGTGCAAACGGTAGATTGCCTGGGGGGCTGGAAAATTGGGTGCAAATTTTGACTGCATACAAAAAAAGGATATACCGGCGATGAGAAATCTTAATGCAGAGAGAGGCAACGTAATTAGATAAGAAATTCAAGCCAATCTTTTAATAAGTAGTAGTTTGACTGTAAAAGTGGACTGGGAAGTAATTGGAATGATGAAGCCAGTGGTTCAGAGTGGAAGCCAGTGGTTCAAAGGGCCGGTGTACTCATGAAACTAAGTGATAAAGACTAGTGATAAATCCTTATGAAGAGTTATGATGACGAATTAAAATATCTCCTATAATGACCCTTTTATAACAAAGATTGAATTCCATACTCCCCAGTCCAGTATTTCTCCATTCATCCTACCTTTACCATAAAGTGGTTCAATAGTTAAGTATTACCTAAGCAATCACCTAATACTCATCTCATCGTAAGGAAGACTGCTCTACCTAAACACTTACTCACCTGACTCAAGACTGACTACTGCTCTCATACCTCTAAACTGTCTGCAGCCTCACCGGTCATGTTATTATACACTCCCTTGGTCAAACCCATTCCTTTTATTAAGTAGTATGGTATTCCAGAAGCTTCTACCATCAAGAGCAGAAAAAAATGAAAAAAGATCTTGATTATAAAAGGAAATGGAGCACATTGACAAGAAGCAGAAAACCATGAGTAAGGAAGAAGTATTCACCAATGTTGGTGACCAAGTTGAACAAGCAGACCACCAAAACTCTAATGAACAGAATCAACAAGCTGGAGATGTCGAAGGACATCCTGTTCAAGAGATTGAATCACTTTGTATGAACTGTCATGAGAATGGTGTGACTCGTTTGCTTTTGACAAAGATCCCATTCTTCCGGGAGGTTATTTTGATGTCGTTCGAGTGTCCTCACTGTAACTTCAAGAACAGTGAGATGCAGCCTGCTGCTGAGATTGCTGAGAAGGGATCTCGCTACATTCTTAAGATTGAAACCAAGGCAGATCTTAACAGACAGGTGGTAAAGTCCGAAACTGCAACAGTAAAGTTTGTTGAGTTGGACATTGAGATCCCACCTAAGAGAGGTCAGTTGACTAATGCGGAAGGTGTTCTTGCTGAGATAATATCTGACTTGGAGCTGGACCAACCTGCCCGTTTGGAGTTACAACCCGAGATGCATACTAAAATCCAAGAGGTGATCGAAAAGATCAAGCTGTACATTGAAGATGAGTCTAAGTTACCTTTGACTTTCTCGGTGGATGACCCTGCAGGAAACTCGTGGATCGAATATGTTCCTGGTGAACCTGCTCACAAGTGGTCAAGTTACGAGTACCCTAGAAGTTCTGAACAAAACGTCTTCTTGGGACTCATTTCTGCCGACGAGGTTGCCCAACAACAGAAGCAACAGTTTGAAGCAAAGCAAAAGCAAAAGAAGGAAAAGGACGAAGAATCCAAGAACCCAACTGTATCTGGGTTTGCTTCTGATGCCACTGAGATTGAAAACATGGCAAATGAAGTTCAGACCTTTTCAGCAACATGTTCTTCTTGTAATAAGGATTGTGAGACCCACATGAAAACTGTAAACATTCCTCACTTTAAAGAAGTCATTATCATGTCAACTGTGTGTGACCATTGTGGGTACAAGTCCAATGAAGTGAAGACTGGTGGAGAAATCCCAACCAAGGGACGTAAGGTTACATTAAAGATCACAGACCCAGAAGACTTGGCTCGTGACATATTAAAGTCCGAGACCTGCGGCATGCAAATCCCTGAATTGAACCTTGACTTGACTCCTGGTACTTTGGGAGGACGTTTCACTACGATCGAAGGTCTCTTAACACAAGTGAGCGAAGAATTACACTCCCGTGTGTTCACGCAAACTTCTGACTCTATGGAAGCTGAGACAAAGAGTAGATGGACAACCTTCTTTGCCCGTTTGACAGATGCTGTGGAAGGAAAAATCCCTTTCACTATCCTCATGGAAGACCCATTGGCACTGTCATATATTCAGAACGTATATGCACCTGATGCAGACCCAAACATGGTCATTGAAGATTTCGAGAGAACTTTCGAACAAAACGAAGAATTGGGATTGAACGATATTATGGTGGATTAGATGTATAGTTAGAAATACTAAATGTTTAAACGAAGAAAATGTTATAGATTAAGTGTAGGAGTAGGTTCCAAAAATGCAGGAATGGGATTTTTTGCAGCCAAATCATGCAGAAAAAAAAAAGTATGAAGCGAAATGAAAAGGTGTAACAAATCTACCAGTTCACGTAATGTATTCGATATACTATTTAAAACAATTGAAGAACTAAACACATAGAAGGTAAACTTATTCTCAGCTTAACCGTACATTTTTGGAGGTTGGGACATGTCTGGATTGTAAGCTGGGGGAATGCCTTGAGATTCTTGGTAAGGGACATTGTAAGCCAATTGAGATCTCTTGTTTCTTTGTCTGCGCTTGAAGAGCCAGTAGAGGACAATAAACAACAAAATTGCAACGACTATTGCCACACCAATTCCTATCCAGGCAGCTCTGGAAAGTGTTTTGCCTGGATTATAGTGCAGTGACGATGAGGATGATGGTTTCGAAGTAGATGATGATGACGAACGAGTTGAGGTAGCCCCTGTAGAAGTACCTGTAATCAGTCCAGTAGCAATATCATAGCGGAAAGTCGTGGTTGCAGAGTCTGTTAAAGTGGTTGTGTCTGTCGTTGTTTGACTGTAATCTGGGGCTTTGGAAGCGCCAGGTACGGTTGAGGATATCACTTCAACGTCACTTTCGTCTGAGTAATTTATTTTAGCAATTGAAACCTCACTGGCTTCTAAATCAAAAACCAAGTAGAAATGCTTCAACACATCGAAGCCAAAGTAAAATCCGTAAACCGAATCTTCGACATTAATGAAACACCCATCGCTCAGAGAACCAACAAATTCAGTCAAAGGAATAGGTATTGCTTGACCTCCAAAATTGAACTCGAGTGCAACCTTGGAATCCTTTTTGGGACAAGGAACGGAATACTTTCTCAGGGAACCAGGATAAACAAGTTTACCTCCTCCAAGTGTTTTTGAAAGCAACTCTGCAAAGTCGAAAGGAAATTTAGAAGAAGAGGATCCTGAGTCAAACTGTGCAGAGTATTTCTTAGTCACAAATGTCACGTTTGAACTTGAACCTCCAGTCAAAGATATGGCTTCTAAAACCACCTGGAATGCATCGAAACTTTTGCTATTGGAAGTCAGACTTGGTATGACTGGGAGTGTTAATAAGTCACCAGTATACTTTTTATGGTCAACAGCTCCGAATAAGACATTTCCGTTTGTTTGTGTAGAGTTTCCAACGTACAAGGAGTAGGCACTTTTGTGGATGATGCCCTGACTTTTTAATTTCATGGGGAAGGTGTCGTAAGTTCCCCTACTTGCAACGTCAAATACCCCCATTGGCACCCCGAGTCCCAAGATTCCATAAGGCGTGGAGATGGTAGACGCCACGGCGTATTCGACGTCCTTCACTTTGGTACCACCTATCAGAATGTCTCCAGAGCCAAAAACACCAGCACACTTCTGGTATCCGTCACCAGTGTATCTGTTTTGTGTAAACTGGCCAGCAGTTGTGTTCACTTTAAAGACGTCAGAGGAACCTGTGTTCACAGAACCAAATTGTGTGCATACAGCAGTGGCTCCTACAGTAGTGGTAGTCCAAAGAAGATCCCCATTGGAGCCCTTTTCTGCAATATCCAAATAACAGCTGACATCACTAGCTGGTACCCAAGTATCTGAGATACCTGTCGACACTCTCAATGACACCTGGGTGTTAGATCCAAGTGTAAGATTGGCCATATAATAAACACTCGTATTAAATGTATCATACTCCAAACTACCGTCTCTCTTTACAAGCTTTTGGTTGTGAACAACGTCAAACCCAAGATTCAAAGCTCCTTTCGGAACATCTTGGGCATAAATAAGACTAGCGAATAGTATAGCCCACTTCATTAGTTTTACTGTAACTACCCTTTTCTTTACATTTTCAACAGCTTTTATAACCTTTCGTATTCCTAAATGTACGGCTGTTTAAACTTTTTCGTAAATGTATTATTTAGCACAATCAAATAAACAATTAAGTGATAATTTCAAGTGGGGAGGTCATTAGTGTTACAGCCCCCATGACAAACGCGTCACATCTGAGACTCAAGGATTTAGAGGTGACTACTTCACTGAATGATATGGTCCGGATATATGGGAGGGGTTACTTGGGAGTCATAACTCGAGATTTTGAGCAAGATCGCATGAGCCTGTAATTTCAATCGAGGTACAAGATTACCTAAGCCTCAACAGAAGAATTAAACGTAGTAAGGCTGAAGCAGATTGATCTCTAAGTACAATATAGAAACCATAAGGCTTTCAATCCAATGAAAACGTGGGGCTCCTCAAAACAATAATTCCAACCTTCTCAATTTTCTTGACGACTAGATATTTATGTCTACTCCTGAATTGAATAAACCCATTTGGCCTCATAATTTTCTTGAGCGAGAAACGTGGGTTACAAGCTTTTTACGATTGTTAGGCAAGTTCGTAAATCAAATAAATCTCGAATGGGAAGTATACAGTCCAATCTTAGCATGATATCGCATGCGTTTATTAAATGTCATTTCACTTCCTAACCCACATACGCTATATAATAATGCGAGGCTTG
Source organism: Kodamaea hsintzibuensis (nom. inval.) (assembly GCA_030568835.1). Taxonomy (NCBI): domain Eukaryota; kingdom Fungi; phylum Ascomycota; class Pichiomycetes; order Serinales; family Debaryomycetaceae; genus Kodamaea; species Kodamaea hsintzibuensis (nom. inval.). The sequence goes on from JAJMJA010000032.1 coordinate 127,886, forward strand.
GGGTTGTATTGTGTTGTGACTGTTTGATGGAACTTTAGAGAATTCGTTTGACGAGGTTCTTTATTAGCGCGACTATAATTAGCCTCATCCAAAGTTGAATACAAAAAAGGTCAGTAGAAATCTACGACGTCTACGTCATATACCAAAAAGTATATGACCGAACCTAACTAGTAGAATGATTAGTAGGATGACTATGTTTTAGATAAGGTTTATGACAGTATTATCTAGTTTTACGATCATTCGTTTTCGAATGTACAGTAGCAGATTCCTGAAAGGATATTGAAATATGATGTAATTAAAGATGTTGTTCTGAGTCACGTACAATTAGTCTGAAAGATTGCCGTTATGAAAGCAGAATCTGCACAGATAGATTCTTTTGGAATCTTCAAACCACTCTAATAGCAAAACATTGATCTACATTACTGAAATACAGAAGAAATAATACAACATCTGAACTTACGCATGGAAACACTCACAATCTTCAAGAATCCTTCTCAAGACTTCGAATTTCATGTATCATTCAATCTCTTGATCCAATCGCCTTGTACAAGACATAATCAATTTTCTGATTCATACCTGTAGTTCGGCTTAACTTTGTTACTATCCCACTATCACAAATTATAGAAGTCATTCCAATTCTTCTATTGGAGTCATTTTAACATTAAAGAATACAGATTGATGTAGAATGAACTCTTTAAGGAGAGTTTGCTTACCTCGTTCATGTGGAATTTGCTTTCCTATTTAGCGCACAGTGTAACTTCCTATTTATAAATTACCATGACTACCTTATCACTCCAGTAGCTCCGAATTTAATTCGATGATAAGAGGCATATTAATTGCTATATCAATCAAACAAATAAAGAGTGGTGCTGTGATACCAAAATCACAACCATCAATTGATTTGGTACCTTTCTTAATGCACAATTTGTTCCATCATCGAATATTGCATTAAATAGTCTCGTATTTTATCAAGATGAAAATCATAACCAATTTAGAAATTGACTCATCACCTATCTTACCAGCTGGGGACTCGTTACTTATCGCCCAAACAATTCCTTGGATAGATGATCCAACCTGAACTACAGCTGAAATCATTGTACGATATTTCATATAGTGCACAAAACAACGATGAGATGCCAAATCCAATGACAGCTGCCACAAAACTTGAGAAGGGAACTTGAAAGCTCCAAGAAGCTATTGAATCTTGGTAAGCGCTACGAAAGTGCCTACAAACTAAATCTAACTTAATTTTGAAGACTGAACCTTTGAAAATTCATGTAGAATACTCAAGTTACAAATTTGAGTGATGCATAGATTCGTGATTAGTAACCTGCCTTTTATGATTATGAAGACCCAAGATAGTTTACTGTTTTGAAATGTTATGACAGATCTTGACTAATTTTGAAAAGTTATGTAAGGTCCTGAGTAGGGAACACTCAGTACTCGGAAGGTAATTACCCGATATTTAGATTCCCTTTTAATGATTAAACCCGTAAACTTCGCCTTTCAATTGTCATCTTACATCCCACAATCAACTGTTTTCAAAAGCCACATCTAAATGCTACGCCTGACAAGCTACGTATTTGAAAGGTTTAACATACCGTCTCAAGGAATTCCAACCTATACAGTCTATACAGTCCATACAGTCTATACAGTCTACCTCATCGCTTCTGGAGCTTCCACAAGCTCTTGATTTTTCACTTAAGCCTTATTGTCATGACTGTGGCATTATTTCACAATCGTGTTTATGTAACTCTTCTAACGTTAGCTTTGTGCACGATACCCCTCCATCTTTGAGATAAGATGGGGTTGACCACTGTGTAGGGCCCAATTTTTCACTACGCCTTGGAGCCCAAGGCCCTTGTTCTGGATGAAATATTTCAAGCTTAGAACACAAATTTGTTTGTCATGGTGACTCCACATACTCAAAGCCAGAAGGAGGGAGAAGACAGGAACTTCAATGTGGGGTTAAATACAGGGTAGTTCACTTGTATGGTTAGAAACTCAATGCTAGACTAAACGTTACTAGCTTGAGAGTTCTGACTTAGGGACTTCGTTATTGCCTAACAAATATAAGGTTGAATATTCACGTTCCGCACCGCAATAGAACCACGGTAAAGACAATCCACACACCACAGTCCACACTTTAAACTTTAGACAAGCACGCGTACACGGGCCACGGTTGCTTTCACAAGATTGCTTATCACAGGGGTTTCAAGACCGCATGATCAAGTTGCTGTTTGAGGTTTATGGTAGGTTAGTTATGAAGGTTAAGCCAAGAAAGCATACTAGACTTAACAATTAACAAGTGTAGGTTTGTTTACAGAGTTATCACCAAAAGAGTAGAGGAAGAACCAACTATTGTTCTCTTTTAATAAAAGTGGTTCTGTAGCATTGAGTTGTTAGAGGGTCCATTCAAAAGAGGCAGTAGTCAACAGGTTACTCGTTAATAATTCACATTGCAACAGGGAGTTCACTTCTTATCGAATTTACCTTTAATTAACTTCCAACGACTACTGATCATGCTTTTAATTGTTCCAGCTGTTGGTGAGTCGTTGCTACCGTTATTAAACGAGTGTGGATCTTCTCCAAGACCTGGTAATTAAATTTAGATTGAATCCTAAGACTCATACACCCCTCATCACACCTTTATTGTTTTCAGTGTGGAACTTATGGATAGACGCGATAGCCTTAGAACCGATTGGGTATTTCTAGAGAATGTACATTGTTGCGTGTATACATTTGTGCTAAACATGCACTCACTTTTCACACTCTTATTCTTGAGCTCTACAAACACTTAAGAGAGGCCAATTTTCATACTATCCCTTGCATCATGCATTGGATACACACACACACACACGAATACATACTAACTGGGAACTTTAGAAACACGTATACAATACAAATTTAAAACAATCCACACAGTGAACTTCAAACAAGAAACATAACCCGTAATCCGTACTCCCAACTTCCCTCATACCCGTTTCGTTATCTCTCCCAGATATTAAATCACCCCAACAAAATCCACCTAAATTCTTGTCAAACCTTTCAATGAAACCATCTATCTCTACCAGTACAATGTCACCATAATCCCACGAGCCTATCTAAAGCACAACTCACTACAACCTCAGTATTAATAATTATTCACTTTTCCTAAAGGGCGAGGAAAGGTCTCGGCTGCAAATCCTCGTCATCCATTCCTACAAAAGAAAAAGTACACAAAGTGAAGCACCTTCCACCACACTTTTTTTTTCTTTCCCTTATAAATATACCAAAAGTTTATCATAATTCTTTCTAATGAACTTGCAAGAAGAGTGTGTTCCCAGAGAGATGTCTGCTGATGTATTGAGCAGTGTAGTTTCGCAAAAGTCGCAACAGCCGATAGGTGCTTCTCGTGGGTCTGATCGAGTTGTTTCTCGTGGACTTCCTCCAGCTGTCGAAGGAGAAACCACTTTTAACGCCATAACTGCTGAACAGCCTGCACACCTACAAGAGATCCTGGAGGATGTGTCAGTAGTGACGCCATTCCTTATGAAACATATTCTGGATCTGAATCTTATCCCAAAGGACAACTTCCACAAGTACTGTTATAGACATAACCCTGATGTCACATGCAACAAAAGAACCGACGAGGATCGTATGAATAAGATACAAGGGATCTTGGACACTTTACCTTCGCGTGACCAAGAAGCCATTTCCCACGTATGGTCGATCTTCAGTGCCGCTCCAGTCAACCATCGTCAACTTATGCTCCAAGGTATACTCACCCAATGCTGTTTCCCACAGCTTTCCTTTATCTCATCAGAAGTTTCCAATTTGATTCGTATCGACTTCTTGAGCATCTTACCAATCGAAATCTCACTCAAGATTTTATGTTACTTGGACTGCAACTCCTTGTGTAACGCTGCACTGGTGAGCCGCAAATGGAAATCGTTGGCTGACGACGACCGTGTTTGGCACCACATGTGTGAGCAACACATTGACCGTAAATGCCCAAATTGCGGTTGGGGTCTCCCACTCATGCACATGAAGAGAGCTCGTGATATGTGCGACGATGACGTACAACCTATCTTGCGCAAGAACGAAGTGAAGCGTCAAAAGGTAGAAACCTCTAGTGCAGCTGCAGCAGCTGCAGCTTCAACTGTAGCAGCGGCAGTTTCTGATACAGAAGTATCAACACCAACACCAGCACCATCAAACGAAGTAGCACTAGTAGCATCGTCGTCACTTGTTGCACCACCTATACCCACACAGATTTCATCCCCTAAACGCAAAAGACCATGGAAATCGGTCTACTCCGAGAGATACAAGTTGGAGAAGAACTGGCGTAAAGGTGTCTACACTACGAAGACACTTTCGGGGCACAAGGATGGCATTACATGTCTTCAATTCAACCGTAAGTACTTGATGACAGGTAGTTACGACACACACATCAAGATCTGGAACATCGAGCTGGGTGAATGCATTAAGACCCTCAGCGGCCACACCAAAGGTGTACGTTCTTTAGTGTTTGACTCGCAAAAGTTGATTACAGGAGGACTCGACTCGACCATCAAGGTATGGAACTACCACACAGGCCAGTGCATCGCCACCTACCGTGGCCACGAAGACTCAGTTGTATCTGTAGACTTCTCAAAGAAGTCGATTGTTTCTGGCCTGGCTGACCACACCGTAAAAGTGTGGCACGTAGACTTACGTACATGCTACACGTTGCGCGGACACACTGACTGGGTAAATTGCGTCAAGATACATGCAGCGTCGAACACCGTATTCAGTGCGAGCGACGACACGACGATCCGCATGTGGGACTTGACCAACAACCAGTGTCTCCGCGTATTTGGAGGAATGGATAAGGGTGGACATATTGGACAAGTGCAATGTGTGATTCCATTTACATATAAGGAAAAGCTTGAGGACGAAGAGGCCAACTCGGACACAGACTCGGTTGCACAAGACGAAGAACAACCGGATGCGTTAGACATCCCCAACTTACCTACACATCTTCTCACGGCGTCTTTAGACAACACCATCAAGTTATGGGATGTCAAAACAGGAAAATGTATCCGTACACAGTTTGGACATATTGAAGGTGTATGGCTGATAAACGCAGACACCTTCCGTATTGTCTCAGGTGCACACGACAGGTTGGTGAAGGTGTGGGATTTACAGAATGGTAACTGCTTGCACACCTTGGGTACCGACTCGAGCGTTAGCTGCGTAGGTTTGGGTGACTCGATGGTGGCAGCAGGATTAGAGAGTGGGGTGGTAAAATTATACAGCTTTGAGTAGAGCTTCAGTTTCCGGAAATTTGGTTTGGGATTTAATTATTTATTTGTATTATTTGTGATTTGAGATTTACATCTGGTCTTTAGGAATGGAGAGCAGTGATTGTAGTATAATGTAGGGTGTCGTGAACGTATTGAGCGACTACGGAATATAAAATGTTGAGTCATCTAACAGTAACTTTCTTCAAGAAGTTCAAGTTATTGTCATACAATCTACACTGGTGGTATCTGACACCTTACCTTTATGAGTACTTCAACCTATTCTACGTTACTTCTGTTCAATTCTCAAACATTCTCAATTATTTACACGAAAGTAATCTATACTATGCGCCTAAAAAGGAAGACACAGACAAAGGTGGAGTTCCCTTTTCAGGTTGAGCCTCCTTCTCCTCAAGTTTACCTTCGTCTGTTGAGAAGAAGCAGTAATTCTCCAAGAGCTCTTGGTATGACTTTGAATTCATAAAGCCACCTCCCAAGAACCGGTTCTTGTCGAACATCTTCTCTTCAGTCTTTTTGGACTTAGGAGGTTGTTGATCTGGGGCGATCAGTGGTTGCGACAACGCGTAGTTCTCGTCATTGTCGTCGGTAAAGAAGTTGTTGCTGAGTGTGGAGGACGCAGCCAGTGTGGGAGGTGTTAATTCAGGTTCCACCTTCTTTGTTTCAATGTGTGAGTCAGACACACGCCTTCTATAGGACGACGAGTACTTTGGTTTCTGCGTGTGTGCTCTGATCTGTCTGGCACCCAGGCGTTGTTGTCTTTTGGTTGTCTTGGTCAATTCAATCAAGTAGTTCTTTGAGTTATTATTGTCCCAAAAGTCTTCAACCCCAGTATTATACTTGACACAGAGATGGAACAGGCGTTTTTGAACTGACTCAATCTCTTCGTCACAGTCGTCACTTGTTGCAAAAAGAGCGTCCAACGAAATATGGAACAGGAACCGATCATAGTTGTGTTCTTTCAAGATTCCTGGTCGTTCAGGCACGTACGTGGTTGGGATTTCTACAATCGTGTGCCATTGGGCGTCCGGTGAGTACCGTACGCAGACGTGCTTCTCAAACTCCAAGTTTAACACCGCAGTGTGTCCAACAACAAACTTCTTGTCCATGCTGATGAAGATCCGTTCCAAGAAAACAGGTACTTTATTCCTTGTCATTGTGGTATATGAGAGAGCTGGGAAATTAAGTGTTTCGAGCTTCCAATCTACTGATTGGTATGGATACATGGTAATTTTAGACAGCTCGGCATTGTTCTTCTTGTAGGGTTCATCTTCGGAGCTATCATCGTCCGATTCGTCGTCATCCCAATGGAACGAGGCTTCCAAGGTAGGTGAGTTCAGTGCCAGGATTGCGGCAGGCTTATCTCTCTTCTTGAAGTAGACCACGTCATTTGAGCACCCAAAATGCACCTGCTTGTAGGTTGGTGTTGCTGGTAACGATTGCGCATGTTCCTTGAGCGATGGTTTCAATATCTCGCCAGACTTTTTACGGACAAGCTTGTAACCAAACGAGTCAGGAGAAATTGGGGAAATGGGTGACTTAGGAGAGATGTTAGTTACCTCCAGAGGTCCAAGTTTGGGCAGCAGTGTAGGCAGCAGTTTAGGCAGCAGTCCTGGCAGCATGTCTGGCAGATTTGCGTGCTGCCTCAACCTTTCGTTCACCAGCGCAAGTGATACGCGTCCAATTGTAGAGTTCCACAAGCTATTCTGCTTTGTGGGGTCTTGTGCCTTCTCCAACATCTCGTTAGATCTACTTGGTTTATGAATGAACCGGAGTGAGAGTGGGACTTCGCTTTGCTTTTGCTCGTGTGCACCGCCTGCAGTGCTTTCTTCGGGTTCGTATGTCCAGCTTTGTCTCCTGTTGAAGTCATGGCCATTTGGTGCCATTGGGGGGTTTGGGATTCTTGGAGGGTTTGAAAGTTTGGGTAAGGGTGAGAGGTCGGAGGTGCCTGATGTTGTTGTTGCAAGTTTAGGCGTTTCCTTTTCTTCAGAAGAGCCCAGCATCCATTGATGTAATGCTTGTCTTGAAGATTCCAAGTGAGATGCAAATCCATTTATCAATTTTGGTGTCTGTGCTTGCGTGGTATTAGGGGTAGCGGTATTAGAAGAATTAGGAGCCAGTTGGATGAGTGGAGTCAGTTGAGATTTGTCAGTAGAGTTTAGATTATTTGTAGTAATTGGAGAATGGGGTGGAGGGGGTGTTTGTGCATGAACAGGGTGTTTAGTCTGTGTGGAATCTGAAAGTGTATGAGTAATTCCACTTTTTTCATTTACTTTGTAATCGCTTCCCTGTTCTTCGAGGTAGTTTTGACCATCTTCGCCGTCTTCGCCATCTTCACCATCTTGTCCATCTTGTCCATCTTCCCCATCCTCGCCATCCTTACCATCTTGACCATCTTTACCGTCTTGGCCATTTTTATCTCTACCATTTTGGCCGCCTTGGTTACTGTGGCCATTCAGACCATCCCCGCTATTTTGACCATCTTCACCATCCTGGCCATCCTCACCGTCTTGACCATCCTCACCGTCCTGGCCATCTTCACCATCCTTACCATCCTTTCCATCCTTGCCATCTTTTCCATCTTTTCCATTCTTGCCTTTCTTTTCATTCTTTCCATTCTTCTTCTTATCAAGCTTCTCACCTTCTTCTTCTCTAACTACACGCTCTCTGTCTTTACTAATATCGACATCGCTAGTCGAATCACCAGTACCTCGCATTCTATCAATAATACTCTTCATCGAGTTCTTCAAATGCAAAAAGTAGTATGTGTATTTTAATTTTCTTAAGGGTCCCCCTTAAATTGGTATAGAATTCGGAGAGTAGATTGGACCACCCGTATAAAGTAGAAGCACGAGATCACAACAGGCTTATATCTAATATTCTTTAACAATAAGACAAGAAAATACTAGAATACTCTGGAATTGTCTAGTGTTTGGCCGAGGAATGTGGTGATTAATTAACCATGGCCTGTTATTGCTATGTGATCAGTCCGAGCAATACTAAAAGTGTATTGAGAGGAAAAATATTTACGAGGGTTACACAAAGAGGGGAAGGATGACTAGAAGATTAGTTTAGTTAGTAATGGAAGACGTAGGTGAAGATAACTCAGGAGATGAATCCGCAGTATAGCATCACCAATTCTGTAGTCGAATTACATGAAAAATCACCATGACTAAAACGCCATGACTAAAACCGTCATGACTAAGACATACAGGCTTCTCCACTTCTCCGTCTTGTCTCTTTACAACATGACTAAAATCTACCAACAAAAAAAATTAAGGTTTCAGTCGCGTAAAATGAAAAACAGAGAGAGAGTGGAGTTGAAGGTAGCAAGCATCGATCCCTGCATATGTGTGCTATGATCATCCTCCGTGCGATCCGGGGTGTTTGTAAGCCGATTGGCTGTAAGGCTATTCAAGTCAATTAAGACAATAGGGCCATTCAACTACTTGCTAGTGATTTAATTAGTGGGAAGAATTTTTCACTCCTTTAAGCTCCGATTTGCCCGGCCTTGTCACTTATAGAACTCCTTGCAGCCCCTTAACTAATTGGACGGTATTTGGTTTCTTCTTTCTAATAATCCGCAACTCCCAACCAACCTAAATCTTAACCCCACGATCTTCTAAGATTCTATCAACTCCTTTGAACCCCATCGTCCCCATACTCTCCACGAACCCCACGAACTCCCCACGTGATGGGGGTATGTCAAGCATAAAGTTTACTGGGGTGTGTTTTCCTGTTTTGCTGTCTCAATACCAAATGCGGGTATCCTCATTAGCAAGTAATCAAATGGTACGACTTTTAGAGTGATACTTGCATTCATATCACAAAGCTTTAAGATAACTCCATCCAAATTGCGCGATTATATTTAATTGCGTTTTGGGAATCTAAAGTTAGGAATAATCAATCGAAGTATCTAGAACAATAGTTGCACCCCCTCTCTCAAATTATGAGCTCATTAACAACAACCTTAAATAAAGGAAAAGATAAGAGATGTTCGTTGAATCACAATTTTGTTTAGTGTTGATATACTTATTGTGTTGTGTATAACCGTTTTTTTAGTACATTTTGATAATGATAATCAACTGGGAGTATAATTCCAGAAGAATGCAACATATGCACTAGCAATCTTAAGAGTATTATATTAGTTGTCTAGTCAAATCATTTCTTCTACGTGTTTTGACATGGTGAATATGTAGGGGGTGAATAAAGAATTGATAGTTAAAAACCTTATCGAGTTTGCACCCATTTATTGTAAAATTTAATCAATTGTTTTTTTTTTTTTTTTTGGATTTTTGCTTGTCCTTATCATAAATGCTCGCCATTAAGGAATTGAATTGTTTTGGATAAACCCATTTTAAAATCATTAAGTTAAATTATATGCTTGACATACTAGGCTCTCATTTGACACTTTGTAAACATCGCCTGCAATAGGAGTTAAATTATTGAATTTAATTGAATTACTTTTAAGAGTGACATGCTAATTGGTATAATGATTAAGTCTAGTATTAAAGAATCATTATTTTAAACTTTTAGTCGATATTCAATACCCAACACTTTCGAAGGTATGTCTCCAAGAAAGCTTTTTATTGCAGCCACGTCATATGTTTGTTGTTGGGAAATAAATTATAAACATATCCTTGAATGAGGGGAGATGAATCATTTACTACCAAATGATTCAAATTGAGTCATGTTGAGCTTGGCTATTTAATTTTCTTACATGCATCAAATAAATATTCACCGACATTCAAACATATTGAGAGTTAAGTAGTTCTACGACATCTATTCGAGCTTACCAACACGTAATTCTGCAACCGATTGACTAAAACAAGCTATACTCTTTGCTGGCTTAAAATAGATTGTCCATATAAGTGCGGGGTTTTGTGAAACTAACATACCGCCTGGTCAACAAAAAAATGTGCCCTAATTACAATCAATTTTCAAGCAAAATTATGTTGATTGACTGGGAACGCATCCACTTCAATAGTCTTTTTTTGTCTGATCTCCCAAATCTACAACAACTACATTTTCTCCACATGATTAATCATTTTGTCTTTGGTAACATTATATCTATTAATGTAAGCTCATGTAACTCGTAATCACTTCACTCTAGATTCCAATTGATATTTGGAAAGTATTATTATAATAAGTTCCAAATGAATAGCATACAGCTCCTCCTCCGACAATCATCAACTCACTTTCGGTTTTTTGTACTAACCTAGACCCTACAAGCATCATTCCACGGTGAACTTCTTTGCTGACGTCACATTTTTGTACAAGTCCTGTTGTCAAGTCTAATGTTACTACATTGAGATCTTTAGTGAGCTGCTGAGGGCAAACACCTCCAACGATAATGAGTTTAGACTCACCAATAAATGCTGTTTCTGGACCGATTCTTTGGAGAACTTGTTTTCCAAATCCTATGGATTCAACGTGAATTTGGTTCTCTTTGATTGTAAACTTGTACACCGAGTCACTGACTGTTGGTGTGAATTCATCAACCATTCCTCCCACAATAGTACCAAATTCCCCGTTGAATGAAACTGCACAACTGTGGAGGTTTGGAATGGTCCCAACTACATCTAGTTGGCTGGTTGAATTAGTGTCTAAATTGTAAACTGAAAACTTCATTTCTGAACCCAGTGTACCTCCACAGATCAACACTTGAGACTTATCAATGGCGCAAGCAGCATGTCTAGAGCGAGGTACTAGTAAGTCCGCCCTTTTCTCCCACAAGTTGTTTGAAAATACCCATATATCATTAACAAAGTGTTCAGGACGGGTTCTTCCTCCTATAAGAACAATTTTGTCTCCAACAGTTGTAAGTGTGTGGCACATTCTTGGTGATGGTCCTTCACCTTCCAATTCTTCAAGCTTGTTTCCTTGCAATTTAAATGTTTTCCCAACTCTAGTTTGATGTAATCCTCCGTGAATAATAACTTCTGATCCCAATGCAGCAGCTCCTGCAAACTTGAGCTCAATTGGCTTGTCTACCTCTAAAAGATCAATCTTTACACTTTTGTCTGACCTAAAGTCTTCTTGAGAAGTAATGTTTGAAGGATAAAAGTGCTTGTCTTCATTCGAAGCATGTACAATCACATAGTGTTGACAAAACACAATAAATTCTTCCCATTCATCGAATTCTTCAACCAGAGCTACTCCACGTTTCAACTCCTCACTAGTGAGCCATAACCAATTTTCAAGCAAGTTCCCTATTTCAACATATGGGAACCATTTCTTAAAACGGTTGACTTGGTCCAGTCGCTGAGGGTACTTTTCGACACATTGTAATGGCGAACGTAAATGATTGAAATGGTACAACATTTTCTGCGCAAAAGCATTGTCGACACCATCTGGAAGGACTTGTTCTAAAATGACAAAGTGTGAGTGTGGGACTTTGGCAGATTCTTCTATTATAGGGTTGGCAAATTCCGGTTTCATGTATGCCAATGAAACCTCGGCTACAAATACCGTAGTAGCATCTTTGTCAAGCAAGGTATTTATCTGTCTCCTGTACAACTCAACATCTTTCAAGTCGCAGCCAATCAATTTATAGTTTGGGGTAGAGAATATGAGTCCATCTCTGTAGTCTGTTTGAGACGAACCATCATACTTGATAACCTCCAATATCTCCTTACTCTCTTTAATCATCGTCAACTTGTTTTGCACTAACTCAGGATAGTCAAAGTCCAAGAACGTTATCTTCTCTCCCATTCCCAATAACTGGAATGGTAATGGGTCAAACCCACATCCAAGGTTCACAACTTGTACTGGTCTAGAACTCAGTTCAACGCACTTGAGTACCAATTGTCTAATAGACTCCATTCTAATCCAGTAGCCTCTGTTGATTGCAGGGCTTCTTCTCTTACCCTTCTTCACAAAATACTGAAACCATTCTCCCAACTGGGGTTGCAACTTTGGGTTGTACAACATTTCGACTGATCTCTTCGACACAATAGACGAGTTGTTGGTTCCTTGAACTTGGAGATCATCGTAAACCTTCCTACGTCTATCCTTCTGTATTTTCTTTTGTTGTCTGGCTGCCTGGTTAGCTAGCTGATTAGCCAGTAATGATTGCTGAGCTTTCAGAGGTTGATTCTTAGAAACATCAGCTATTTGTTTTGTTGGATCCTGCTCCAAACCACTACCACTTGGCTCCTGCTTCTGAGTTATATCCATTGTAGATGCTGAAGACTCGATCTGAAATACTGAAAATTCGATGGCATCTCAAAAAAGTGCACAAATATAAACTTGAGTTTGAAGATATCCAATGTGAGTCAAACAGAAGAAGAGAATAGATGTTTATTTAGTATACGATCCTCTAATCATTGTTGATCGTTAATGAAGTATTTTGATAATAGAATCTTAAAGCTCATTTCTACTGATAATTTATGGTAACTTTGGCTTGGAGTTGTATTGTATTTCTAATTCTATTTGATATGTATTCAGGTGAAACATTCAAGTACGACCGAGTCTCCTTGCTGAGTTCTGTGCTATTTCGTTTATACTTGAGTAAAGTAATCAAGTATACTTTTTATCGAGAATACTGTTACTCTTCTATCACATAGGTTTTCTTATTAACAGCTCCATGACAAAGATTGTACCTATTCTATTAATAAATTTATACGCTTCTGAAAGCCTCCCTCAACACCTCATCAAATCTCTCAGGTGCAACAGTTTGACATTTCGTTATGTATTTATAAGCAGCTAAAGTTGCCTTCAAGTCCTTTACGTTGACGTCCAGTTTCATCAGCACGTCACCGTCATCATCTTCATCATTTTCTTCGGTCTTTGCTTCCTCTTCCTGCACCTTTTCAGCCAATCCTTCACCACATTTGATCCATATCTTTCCGTTGATTCCAATAGCTATTTCAAACTGGCATCTCGATGCTAATTTTTCCAATACTGTAGAACTGGCATTGAACAAGAGCTCACGGGCAAAGTTTAATTGAACATCAAATATGTATCCAGCTTCGCTCAAGAGTCCAAATCCTCCCTCCTTTTTCGTTTCAGGATCAACACACTCTAATTCTGCTTCCACGTCCACAAGTGCCAGCGATACACGAGCATACACTGCTTGTCCGGTTTTTAAATTAGGTCGGTTCTTTTTGGTTGCATTTGGAAATGCCATCATCGAGAGAAGAACAGAAGGGGAAAAGTCTTGAAGCTGTACCTTATACGATTCTCCCAATACTCCAGTAATGATACCAATCACTAAATCATTCGTCTGTGGTAAATAACGCTTCAGATTGGAATCGATGTATACTACTTGGTTGGTCTGTTTCTTGTTGACTTTAGTGTGTAAAAGTCCAGCAGATGTAGGTACAATGTTCTGCTTGAGCGAGTTCTTGTAAATACCAGGCCCAATGGTTGTATTTATACCTTCTACTTGTATATCGAGCGAATCGCCGGGTATAATTAACGTCATCTTAGTTATACTTTGATTATTCCAATGCTTTTCTTGATATTTTACCTGTGTCGTTGTGTCGTGAGATGGATTGTAAATGTCGTAGTTTAATAGTTTAAGAGACAATTCATGGATTCATAGATTTAGACGTATAGTAAGATAAATGTATTCCCATAGGTAAGTACTATTATACGCTGCTGCATGTTGGGGTTATAGATCAATGGTGACAGTATCTACGAATTTGGTAAAGTTGTGCCACAAGTTTGCAACTTGACTACGAGAATTAATAAAAACCTATCACACCTCAAAGACTTTAATTACGAAGAATTTAACTCTTGAATTATCCAAACGTTAGATTACTTTCAATTGGCAAGTTGCTGCCATTCTTACTTAATATTGTTGATGAAAAACGCAACACATTGACGTGATAGATCCATACTAAAATTTCAATAAGCTAATTGGAAAGCTCATAAACTACTGACTATACGGTACTGTGAAAAACGCTCAAGTGACGTCCTCAAGCACTGATTAAATGTTTCCGTACGTCCTTTTTGATGTGGCTGCTCATTGGTATTTTTAAGCTGCTTTGTGAGTGACATCTCGATACTCTCTTTTTGTCAAAACCAAACCGCACATACGGAACATCTATCATTAGCCATATAAGTAGCAGACAAGTAGTAAAATGTAGAGCCAATTAGCATGGCAGTCGTAATTAAAGCTACTGAAAACTCGGAGGAAGGTATTAAGAAAGAGCTACTTCCTCCTAATGGTGGTTATGGATGGGTGGTTTCAATTGGTGCGATGCTTATAGCGGTTTGTACAATGGGTGTGAGTGGAAGTTTTGGGGTTTTCTTAGACTTTTACATTAATAGTAACCATATTGTAGGAGGCAATGAAGTGGGATTTGCAGTTATTGGTGGAGTTGTCCTTTGTGTTGCCCAACTGCTTGCTCCTCTAGTGGCTTTTGCATATAGAGTTTTTGGTTATTGGCCAGTAGTCATTTTAGGACTAGTGATCCAAACTGTTGGATACTTGTTAGCATCTTTCTCGAAGAAATACTGGCAGTTGCTATTGACTCAGGGTGTACTTGCAGGGATTTCTTTTGCTCTCTTATACATCCCTGCAACCTTGGTGGTTTCCTCATGGTTCACAACAAAGAAGGCATCATCAATGGGAATTGCAATTTCAGGGTCTGGACTTGGTGGGTTGGTATTTGCTCTTGCAATTAATAAAATGATCCAACAAACGGGGTCTCAGGCGTGGCCATTACGTATGATGTGCATAGTTGCATTTGTAGTATCAGGTACGGCAATTATTCTTATGAGACCCTTCAACTAACAGGACAAGGTTTCAAAAGAGTCAATTACACGAGAGTACATAATCTCGCTGTTAAAGGAAACAATTGATTTTACCATATTTTTCAATCACTATGAGATTGGATTGCTTGCATTATGGTACGGTATTACTATCCTTGGTTACGTTTTGGTTTTGTTCACCTTTGCTAATTATGCAACTTCTGTTGGCCTCACTGCTTCTCAGGGCCTGGTTCTCACCTCCTTAGTTAATGCAGGGCAAATTGTAAGCAGAGTGAGCATTGGGTTTACTGCGGATATATGTGGCCACTATAATACTACTGTCACCTTGAACTTGGCTGTTGCTATACTTATTTTTGCCTACTGGATTAATGCTGTACACTATGGTGCCTTATTAGGCCTTAGTATTTTGTTTGGTCTTACGATTGGAGCGTCTTCTACAATGGGCATGCCAGTATGCACTGACTTGTTTGTGGATAGTCCAATTCTGAAAAAGCAAACTGCTGGATGGGCTGGTATGAACGTTTTTGTTTCGGGCTTTTGTTTAGTTGCAGCAATGATTGCCCTTTCGTTGTCTAAGAATAGCAAGGCAAGACCTTACTTGAACGCGCAGATTTTTGGAGGGTTTTGCCACCTTTCAGGAGTACTTTTGTTGCTTTGCATTCGAGAGAACCTTGTGCGTAAGAGATTCAGAAATAGATTAATAGACTTGGAAAAGCTGATTTAGATTACTAGTGACGACTTGTTGGATACTGAACATCACAACTTACAAGAATTGTTGCGCCTGAGCTTTTTAATTTTCTTAAAGAGGTGCTTTTATCCAATGAAAATTTAAAGATTTTAGTTTATATTGTTTTCTCATTTGTCTACATCGTAATAGTAAAATTAATCCTTTGTGGTTTGATCTTTTTCCTTACTTATGTTGCACTTTTTCGCAGCCAAAAAAGGAAAAGATTACGAGTCATTTAAAATCAAAATGTACTCCTAAATTAGCAGTTTCACATAGGGATAGACATATTCTTGATATAAGAGTATAGGGGTAATAAGTAATAGTTGGTTCATCATTATTTTATAATTCTGGTTTCAGCTCTTTTCATACAAGTCTACAGAAGAGAAAGCGTAAAAATTAAAGAAAATGTTCAATCATATTTTGCAGCCTAGAGACTGAACAAATGTGAACAGTCAGTACGTTGAAGCAAACCAAGGAAAGATTCTTGGCGCGGTTATATTGTAGCAAGATCCTATTCAGAAGAACTACGGAAGTTAACATTAAGGTAGGGATAAAATGAATCGATTATGATGCACCAATCCGCATAGATTTGATGAAAGTGGTTCTAGAATTTTACAGTTATGCACAATTGAAAATACTAGACCACACTCTATAAAAGATAGAAGATTTACCTATTTTGAAGAGGAACCAATTCATTCACAATGTACTTTTCTCGCTTATTACTTTCTGCTTTCACTGCTGTTACTGTTGCTGCAGACTTTGGATTAGTTGTTATTCGGTCTGGTTCTCCTTACCAGTACCTTTCTGTTGCTACTAAAGATGGACTCTTGAGCGCTCAGAGTGGTCAAGGTGGTTCTTACAATGTCAAAAAGAACTCCTTGTGGGACAATGATGAGAAGACCTTCTTTGAGAGTTCAGGTGGTTTGATCAAAGCTATCGAAAAACCTGCTGGTGGGTTTGCTATTCACAATGGCTATGTTGCTCTAACCAACGGAAAAAGCCTATTTGCCTGTCCATCTAGTGACTCAGTTAGAATCACTACTAGCTGTGACGATAAGAGAGGTTCTCCTATTGCCTTGAAGATTGTTAATGATGACGGTACAGATAACAATGACGATGATGATGATCATCACAACAAGATCAAGTTTTCTGTTGTTGCTAGTCAGCCTACAGGAGGTATCAGTCGCCAATTCCCAATTAAGACGGACGCTGGAGGTGGACATGGATTTACAGTAGGTGGTGATGGTGAAGAGGTCACTTTTGTTTTGCTTCCAGATACTTCATTGACTGATGGTACTGGGAGAACTATTTCCATTGACCCTAACAATGGCCAGCTTGGCCAATCCGGTAGACATGTTGTTACTAAGGGGTTTTCAATTCAGAATTCACACTTAATACATGGGAATGAAGGTTGGAAGGCTTGCCCTCATGGAAACCAGTACCTTTTGACTGTTAACAGTAAATGTACTTGGGGAGATGACATCGTTTTAACCGTTGTCAAAGAGCCACATTCATAGTTTTCTCTTTTTAGGGTAGCTCAATTTATATGAGGAATTCGCTTTTCAGTAAACGGGAAGGGAATAGCCAAAGGGTGGCTTTTCTGATTTCATTCAAATAAAGGGCATGGTGTCACCTAGCCCTTGTTACATTCTCCAATTATACGAATTACTTTCTGAGTCTAAAATACCAAGTGATGTCCTTTGGTCTTTAAACTTTGATACTCTTCTCACATAGATGTAAAAGCTGAGGCGTGGGTTGTACCAATATTTTTTTGCAGCCAACTTTTCAGGACATATGGCTTGAATAATAATCCATGAAAGAAGCTCCCCTAGCGGTAGATAGCAGAAGAAGGTAAATCAGCTTAATTATGAATATCCTCGAATAGTTCTTGCTTATCACAAAAAAGATTAAAGAGAAACAAGGTTAGTAGTTTAACAGTTATATCTAAAGCGTCCTAATCAAGTTGGTTCAAACTAAGAAATAAGACTTTATTCAAAATATAATAAAAACGTTAGGACAACAAATAATAAGTACAGTAGACTATTTCATAAATAAGCAAACTGTTCTGTGTTAAATAAGCTTTAAATTATAAATGCACAGGTGGATGTAAGTTTTTTAGCTTATTTCATTTTCTGCTTCTTCTTATTTCTAGTACTATCATAGTTCAATCTCTTTTTAGTTGAGCTGCGGATCAAGTACTGAAGAGATTCTTCAAAGCTTAAGCTTCCCACAACAAGTGCCTTCTTTGGAGTCATGGGATGAGTTGTAGATTCAAACAGTGAAGCTGATGTTTCTTTATTATGCTCACATTGAATCAATCCCTCATCTTCTTCTTCCGGTGTAACAGAACCTGTGTCTGAATCTACACTAATTATTTCAATGCGAGAGTCTGATAAGGTTTTCTGAAACTTTTGGAAGTTAGTAATAAGGTACCTTGCTGAGAGTAAATGATTTGGGAAGTATACCGAGTAAGCTTTTTTCCTCTTCAACGATTGGTGAGCAAACACGATGAAATACCTTTGTTCACAATTGAAATGAAACAAGTTTCCCAGATTGGACATGATAAAGTTGATGCCCTCAATTAATGGTGTGAACTCACCCCAGCCAAATTCAAAATCAGCAGTATTAGGCTTGTATTTTGCTGTCTCAGAAATCATAAATAAGTTGTCTTCGAAAAGTTTCCTGAAAATACGTTTAAGTAAACCGATATCCTTGTCCAAGCTCAATTCCATGATTTCACACATGTCAAGGAAGCAGGGGATTTTTTCCGTTCGACTAATATGGTGCAACAAGTATCTCATCTTGATAAGCATAACCAAGTCAGGATTAAAATTTCTCTGATGAAATGTACATGTGTAGCATACGGACTTTCTGAGAGGAGACTCCCAGCAACCATAACCTATTATGTTAAATATTCTTTTGCAAATCTTACAAGTGGAGGAGTATAACGAATCAATTTTTTTTGCAGCCATTTTCACAGTCTCAGATGGTGTTTGAGTACTGGAAGAGTTCTCAATTTCAGGAAATAAGCTAGCATCTCTTGTAGGTAATACAGGAAAGTCGGTTTCGAATTGAGTGTCGCTGACAGTTATTTCATCTTCCACAAGAACAAAAGGATCAATTTCTGTTGGGGTGCATAAATTTCGCTCCATATTTGGTACAAGTTGGATATTGAGCAGCTTTTGACCCATCATTATGGATCCTATTCTGCGGCTTGGACTCTCTTTCTCAACAGTTATTGTAGGGGGTAGGTTCTCAGATGATGCATTAAAGTGAGGTGGCTGGTATTCAAGAGGGCAGGAGCTATTGAATAATAAACGTATATTCAAAAGCTTCGTTGAAGGAAGGATGTCGAATGTTTCAACTAAAGAAGTCAATCTTCTATAAATTTGATGAATGTGATTACTAGAATCATATCTAGTGCAAGCTTCATTGGTGTTAAGATTAAATAAGTAGGTTTCTACTAGTTTGTGTGGAGTACTTATGTTGAGCTGAATAGCACGTAGATAGTTGAGTCTAATTGCCTCAAAGATACCGGTTTCTAACCAGTTGATAAAGCAGTCTGCGTCCTTGTTACGTCCTTGGATCAAAGTTTTAGTCGTGAGTAGTTTTTGAGTGCCCTTGTTTAAAATGTGGGACTTTGAGGTTTGGAAATGAAGTCTATCAACAAAGTAGCTCTTATCAAATATTTCGCGTAGGTAAAGAATAGTATACAAGCACACAGATAAGATGTCCTGTAAAGAATTCTGAACAGGGGAGGTTGGAGACTCAATTACCATTTCTTTAGTTGAACAAGAAGGAAATGTATGAATTATTTTGGCTGCCAAAATTTAAACTTTTGAGCTTTTGTATGAAATTTGCAGCTTATGGAGCACTCAATAGATTGAGGAGTGGAGGATAAAGAGGAGGAGGGTTCGAGAGTTTATGATCTGGTTATAATCGTCTCATTATAAGGCTAACCATTTTAAAGTCAGGTTGTAATTAAAAGTCCATAGGAGCTTTTACGCGTCGATTGATTTACATCTTCCTATCATGAATGCTAACTGTTCCTGTTCTCCAGATTCAAGGAACACTTACTATCAATTGCAGAGTTAAGCATTCAAATCATAGATATACAAGGTTGTTCTACTCTATCCTATAGTCATAAGAATCCTTATTATTTCGATTACTCTTATCATTCTAGTCTAGTCTATAATCTCTAAGTTTCTTCAGGTCATATTCCCAACATTGAACTCAAAGTTCAAGCAACTCAAATTTCTTTCCTTGACTACGAAGCTTCAATACATGTTTCTCGATCAACTTCTGTCTAGCCAACTTAATCTCCTTTGTACCTCCCCTAATTCTTACCCTTTCTTCATCCCATTCTGAAGGTATAAACCCAGTCTTGTCTAAACTGTGACTTTTAATAATCTCAAGGAGTTCCTGGCAGTACTCTGCGTCCTTAGGAAACGGCAAGCTATGGAAATTTTTGCCAATTCCTTTAATCTTTAGTTCTTGTAAATAATCTTGATACATTTCATCAGTTGAAGGTAACACGAGACGGCCACTGTATACTCGTGCAATAACTGCAGCTTGTGCTTCGATCAACGGAAATGGGGCCACGTTCTTGCTGAGTCCAACAATCGAAAGTGATGGATCTTTTGCGTTAAATAACTGTTTGTAGATATTGGTAATTTGACTCCCATCAGAGATCAAGTCGGTGTCATCTAAAAATGGTAAATCATAAAGGTACCCAGTGCAAAGGAGAATGTTGTCAATTCCTCTAATTATAGTGTTATCTTCGAGGGTAATTGATTTCTCTGAGTGGTTGAACAGAGTAATCAATTTGATATGTGATTTGATGTCTGATATTTCAGAGTCATTATCTGGTGGGTTAGATGACGAAACATACACTTTCTTTGCTCCTACAGAGAGTTGAGTTGAGATATCCAGTCCACTGGAAAAGTTCCCGATCACAACCGTAGTTGTACCATGATATTCATCAGCAGTCGTAAAGTATTTTGAATGCTTTACACTTTGAAGATCAGCCTTTTTCCATTCCTTTAATCCTTGTATATCTGGAACGAAAGGAACGTTAAAATGGCCATTCGCAATCACCAAATAGTCATAAGTTTTTTCTCCTAGATCCAGTTCAACTTTCCAAACATCATTGGACTTGGTAACCTTCAAAACTGTTGTCTTTAGTAATATTTGAACCTCTGATGGAATTGTGGCTGCATATCTCTGAACATATGAGAAGACTTGATCTCTACTCTGGAATACACTTGGCGTTACCGGAACCCCTGTGAATTCCATCATTTTACTATGAAGGTTTGTTTCCAAGTGTTTGTACATTGGGGAAACAACCTCAATCTCTTTACTCGGAAAGGTTATCGATTCCTTAGGTTTAGGCTTATCCTCATAATACCATACACCACCCAATTGGCTTTTCCTTTCATACAAATCTATAGCAAAATCAAACGGTTCTAATGCTAAAGACTTAGCCACCGTGATCCCCGAAGGACCTCCCCCAATTATAGCCACCAGCTTCATGAATGTGGCATCAATAAATGGTTACCACCCTCATATTGATGCACTATTCTACAAGATCACATGACACCATAGAAAAATGCACGTCGTGGTATCCATCAGCCCTTACCTAAACGTACGACAAAATAGGCGTCACTGAAAAAGCAAGGAAGTAGATTTAAGGGTAATATAACCCAAGGTCACAAACGACAGCAAAGAAAAAAGACAACATATATCTGCTGATTGGATTAATAAGAACGAGAGAAGATGTCACATCCTGCTGCTAGTATTAAGTCAATTATTAGTGGAAAGGTAAACTTGGATGATGAATTTGATTATGTGGGGTATAATGGGAGTGAGAACTCGATAGGTTTTGATAACGCTGGATATTCAGAGGATGATTATGATAATGTTCTGAAGTTCAGTCAAGATGGAAGTAGTTTCCTGAAGTTGGAGTTGAGGAGGCCGCATGATATTGATTTCAATGTTGAGAGTGCTGTGGATGTTGCGACTCCTCCTGAGTTTCCCCTGGAACCTGTTTCACGTCCTATTTCGCGTAACTCAAATACGTCGTGTCTTTCTACGACAGCAACCAAAGATGGAATCGAAGGCAAAAGGTTTCACAGACTGGGACCTACACTTTATTCGAGTAACATCATTTCCAACATGATGCAACTGCAGTTACAACAAGAGAAGAGAGAGCAATCGTCTTCACTCAAATACGAGAAAACAGATTTCCTGGGCCCAAGCTCGGTGGTTAGTACACCTTTGAGATCGCATACATTTGAAGAAGACCCAAATTCAAGTCTGTTGTCTGTTCATACTACTAATGCAGAATTGGATGGAGACACCGGGATCCTGGAGCAAAAGAGGAAATCGGATTTTGAAAAGACATTTTCTCTGGAAACTCCTCCTTCAATCACCTTAAAAGAGAAGATTGAGATGATTACTACTGACCAGTTGACTCGAGGAGGAAAATAATACATCTTTGATAAGAAACATGTGATGAAACTAGTGGGTTTAAGATTGATTGTAGTATATAAAATTGGACGAGACACGACGGTTGCAATTTTGCAACCATAAGTCACAAAGAATATTAAAGTGTTCTTTAATGATGAAAGCTGCATTATGATTGTAGTGACTACTGTCCTAGGTAGTATCATGAATGATATCTTTAACTTATATTAAGTAGCTTATACAAAAAAAAACATTTATGCATTTTTCATTTTTCACAATTTTTTCACTGTATCTCTTGAAGAGTACATCCCTAGAAGAATAATATAAAGGCTTTTGGTTCTATTTCTTGATTTAAAAATTATGGCTTATGAAAGAATTGTTACCTACCAAACATCTGTTTAGTTCTTTATTCTTTATGCTACCTTACATCATTGGTAAATCTCAAGAATTATTGGTGTCACGTGCGTATTACATATAAAGCCAAATTTTTCAACAATTGATGGAGATTAATCAAGATGTTAAGTAGAATCGTTAGAAATAGAGCTACGAAGGTAGTTCCTAGAAATATCGGATACCAGACAGCTAAGGTATTTACTGGATTACGTTACCAATCCACTTTGAATACCGAACCAACCGAAGTGTACACTAAATTGTCAGATACTGCAGACCCACAGAGATCACAGTTTTTTCAATATTCATGGGGTTCATGGTTGAAAGATGACAAGAAGCAAAAGGCTAGAAGAGAAACCAAGTTTCTGATTGAAGGAGTCAGCAAGTTGGTAGATGTTTTGGACTCGGCAAGAGCTGACTCGAAGAACCTTGACAAGAATGGCACTCCAGTTGTTAAACCAGTCGTGCAATTGGAAGACGGTACATTTGTATTGAACAACAACTTGACTGAATCAATCTTGGGAGCAAAGGGAGGTGAAAAGATCTCTATCAAATCTATTGCAAGTATCCACGAAGGTAAACATCACAGAGTATACAAGATCACCTTAAACTCAGATAAGAATCTTGTATTGAGAATCCCATACAGATTGGAGTCGATGGCAGCAGTGTCACAGAAAGTTAAGAGTGAAGTAGCCACATTAGATTTCCTTGACTTGAAATTGGGACTTAATGTTCCTAAAGTGCTTGCGTACGGTATTGACAAATTGAACTTTGCTCAAAGTCCATTCATTTTAATGGAATATATCGAAGGTGACTTGTTGATGAAACACTGGGAACCATTGGTAGATGACGGAAACCCAGAAAATACTACCAAAAAGTTGACCTCAGTTATTGAGCCAATTTCAAACTTCCAAAACAGCTTACTTTCAATCAGTTTCAACAAGTTTGGATCTTTATACTTCCATGACGATGTAGATATCGCTGAGCAAAAGGATTTACCTTACGATGGTGAGACAGACCCATTACTCAAGAATAGATGGAGAATCGGTGCCTCAACCGAAAAGGCTTACTCCAAGTATAAGAACTACTTGTCTGATAAGGTTGTGATGAAGTTGAATGGTCCATGGCCTAAGGACCAACCATTGGAATTGGTCAAATCGATTGCTTCGATTGAAAAGGAAAATATCAAAAACAGATTGGCTTTGACCCAAGCTGGAGCATCAGGTCAAGTGGAGGACGTTGATCAATTAAACAGACAATTGAACACATTCGAAAAACTTATCGAATTGGCACCCAAGTTACTCAACCCTAACTCCACTTCGATTGTTAATGTTGAAGAATTATTCAAGCCAAGATTGTTTGTCCCAGACTTGGATCCTTTGAACGCAATTGTTAAAGAAGATGGAACCACCTACTTTGTAGACTTTGAGTATACAAATATCAAACCATTCGTTTTAACGAGTTACCCAGCGTTTGTTGCATACCACGGTGCTAAGATTTATAACTTGGAAGAAGAGGTACCTGACTTTGCTGAATTAGGAGAATTGGAGCAACAACAATACCAATTTATGTTTTACAAAACAAGAAATGAGCGTTTATGGGAACTTGAGTTGAACAGACAAAGACACGATTTAATTGCCATAGCTCTGCCTTATATTAAGCTGTTGAAGAGTGCTTACTTACAGAGTTTGGAATTGAAAAACGATAAGGATTATTTATACGTTGAAGGTTGTTTGATGCAATTGGAGCTGCTTTGGGAGCTTTTGGTAGCAAATGACGTTTGCAACTCGAAGGATACTGAATACCCATTGAAGTTCTCTGAAGAAGAAGTACAAAAACATCAAGATGAATTGCAGAAGTACCAACACGAAACAGCTTCTAGTCCTTTTGCTGCAACTGGAGGTTGGGTACCTCAAGATATGTTTGTGCAGTTGAAGGAACATGGTATTATAGTTGAATCCGAAGACGGTGATTTCAAGATTGATACTGAAAAGGTGTTGGCTGAGAATCAGTAGAGATTAAATTAGAGGGGGTGGAGTTACCAAAACAGAAGTGGAGCTGGGCTGATAGAATATGTCAGCCATGTATATATACACCTTATGTTTAAGTAAAAAATATTGTATTAAATTAAAGTTTTTATTGTAGGCTCAGAATTTCATCAGGACTAAAAATATTGACAGCTTTGTACTGACACAATAGTTGCAAAAACTAATCGTAGTGTAGTTACTGAAGTTTATAGGTTGAAAGTAGCACAATATGTCTAATCATTTAGGTTAATTTTATTTGGAATTCAGGAGCGCACTTCCAGCTACTTTGGTAGGTCTCAAACAATATCCCCATTGCAACACACATCACAGCTCTTCTTTCACACTAGCTCTCTACCTCTTCCTCTTTCGTTTCCTCTTACTCATTCCTCTGTCTCTATCTTTCTGGTCTCTCACACCTCCCACTCAATCGCTACTCTCTTGTACCTTTTATTTTTTAAAGAAAAACATTTATTTTTTTCTATTTTTTTCTACTTCCCTTCTACTCTCATTTTAGGATTGGGAATACCACCACATCTCTTTGCAATTTCTAAGTCACATTCTTCCAGATCACCGCATCTCTTTCTTAACATTGAAGTACAACAAGCTGCACCAGTGCATGGAACTTTAACTTCAAGACCCTTACCTTCATTCACAATAGCCATAGCTAATGCTACCAGAACAATCAGCAACAATAAATTAATACTAAAGAACTTCATGTTGTCACAGAATCTTATTTAATTTATTTTGGTTTGTAACTTTTGTGTGTTACTATTAGCGTCGCTCCTTATATTAGTAAGAAGTATTCAGTCTGTTGATGGAGTTTTTTGTCAGTGTAGTCTAGCTTATTACTTTGACTTGTTGATCCTTTGAAACTTAAATTAAATTATTCTCAAGAGAGGTCAATGGCAGGGAATAGCTGACTTAAATAACTAAAAGACAGTCGTTCATCGAAGCTCGATTCTAAAGTATCTAAGACGAGTATGAGAAGCCTTTTCCTCAAACGGCATTGGTACAACTAGAGAAGAAGCTTCATTCGGTAAGCGACAATTATTTGACAGAGCGCAAAAAATAATGGAAGTTAAACAATTAAAGATTTGTGTACTGGCACGCAGAAGGTTGAACGTTTGTGTCAAAATGATGACGTATCAGCCCTTGAGCGCTGGTGTGCTAAAGTGGAAATTAGTGCTATGACAATCAATCCACAAGACAACTCAGTATTTAAATGCTTGTCATGTTATTTACGCCCATTTAACAATAGTATGCCTCAGAAGGATTATGGAATAGATTACCAAAATTGAAATTGTTTTACAAACTGCGCCTTTAAATTGGAATGGGTACAAGTAAATGCACGAAGATTAATTCTCTCAGAGTCGTTAATATTTATGAAACTTGGATTCCAAATCAGTAAAATGATCAAAACTTGTGCGATAAGGATTTGTGGGTCCGATTAACGGAGTCAATTTACTGTTGTTTTCTTGTGCATGAGGTAGTGTTGCCTGGAAGATACATTCAAATGAGTATTAATTTGCAAATGAAATGAATCAGGATCTATATATTGGATTGCTTAATAGTTAATTCTCGATTTTTCTTCATACAAGTATCAATTCTAATCACACCCGTGTGCATATATTGATTGCTTGAGAAACAGCCATTCAATTCTTCTGATAAAAAGATTTGTCGTAACCCCTAATTCTGCTATCAAGGTATCGCTGTTAAATTTCAATTATTAACTTATAATTATCTATGTCAAAGAAGAACTAATGGGTACAGTATGTTGGCATGAAATTTATCAACTTCTAAAGTAAATATTGAGCTCTTCAAAATCCACAGTAAACATTTTTCAATACTACAAGCTGAATGCACACAAAGTTCGTCTCTCCACCTCACTACGATAGAAGGTTAGTATACAAGTCTACTTTGGTCAATGGGAGTCACCATAACTAACGTTTAATTTAATCTATAAAGTCCAGAAGTGAAATTATCATACATCATTTACTTAAAACAATTTTAAAACTGTTAAAAAACGATTTTATACCAATAATTCTCAGCCAGACTCAAAAAACCCCAAGTATGCAACAATTTCCTTAATAACCAGTAGGAACTTTCCTAGTTGTGAGGTTCATTACAAATACTTCTTTCCTAAAAGTTTCACCTTCATATCGAAATC